>WURV02148000.1:1260-17927 GCA_011762755.2 Epimenia babai | reverse complement strand
GCGCCGCGGCCGCCGGCGCCGACATCGCGCAGTTCGTCCTCGCCGGGCCGGGCTCGCCCGACGTGGTGTGGGCGCACACCGAGGTGTTCGCCTACGCGGTGCTGCCGACCGCCTTCTTCGACCTCCTGTCGTGGGGCCTCCTCACGCCGCGCGTGGCGCGCACCAACGCCACGCTGCAGCCGGCCTTCTGCCCGGGCCTCCACCTGCTCGGCGTCGAGCCCGGCACGCGCGGCGTACTCCCACTCCGCCTCACTCGGCAAACGCATCTTCTGGCGCAACGTGAAGCGGCGCGCTTCGATCCACGACACGTCGCAAGCCGGCATGTCCGGACGATTGCCGGGCGGCGTGAACATCTGGTAGTCGCGGGCAAACGTGACCCACACCTGACGCGAGATCTCCGTGCGCGCAACCAGCACCGCGTTGATCGACCGCTTGTGCGCGGGCCCGGCTACCGTGCCATCGTCCGCGCCGAGCGTGAACGAACCCGCAGGGATCACCACGAACTCCAGCGCCGGCGCTTCGCGATCGGCCGACGGGCGTTCGTTGTCGGGCAACGCCTGCTCCCATGTGACGCAGCGAAACACCGCCAGCGTATGACGACCACCGGGACCGGCGAATTCGTCCAGCCGTGCAAAGCGGAAGTCACGCCGCATGCACGCCTGGCTGACCGCACGACGGTAGGCCGGATCGAGCCGTTCGAACTCGCCCCGCTCGCGACGATCCATCACACCGAACACGATCCGCTCGTGGGGCGGCAGCGCGAGGTAGTCACGCCGTTCACCCGCCGTCGAGAGCCGGGCCATCGCGTTGCGCTCACGATCAGTCAACGCCAACCAGGCGGGCACCAACGAAACAGGCAGACGAAGCTGGCGAAGCGGGGCCAGCTCTGCCTCCGGGCGCGACAAGAAGTACGACCGCCAGTCACGCTCCAGCCCGAACAACACCTGGCGCATGGCATCATCAAGCGATGCCGCACGTTCGCGATCGCGTGCGGCCAGGGCGAGGAACTCGTGGCGTTCGCCGTTGCCGAGCGCAATCATCACGGCTCGCTGGCGCGGAGGCAATCCGAGCCAATGGCTGCGCATGGCGGCGGGCAGCGTGCCGCAGGCGGTTCGTTCGTCCGGGCGCAGGGCGAGCCACGTATCGCGGGCCGGTTCGTCGATCGCCGCCATTGCCACGCGTTCCGCCGCGGGGAATTCCAGCCACGGCCCTCGATGGCGCGCCAGCAATTCCATGCATGTTTCCTGCAGGTCTCGCGATAGCGCGAGGAACAACACCCGTCTTCCGGGCAAAAGTTGCCCGACCGCAGCGCGCTTCGCGGAGTTGAGCGCAAGGAATGCCGAGCGGTCTGCCGGGGCAAGCTCCAGCGCAGTGCCGAACTCATCGGGCTCCAGCCGGAGCATCGTGCGGCGTTCTGCATTGTCGAGTTGGAAAAACACCGGGAAGGCGTCGGCCGACAACCCGGCGACAGCCTGCTTCTGTTGATCCGGCAACGCCGCGAACTGATCGGCCAGTTCCGGAGGGACGACGGCCCATCCACCTCCCGGCACTTCCTGCATCGACTGGCGCCGGGTGGCGGCCGGCAGGTCGAGAAACCGGACACGCAACGGGACCGGCAATGCATCGCAGAACTGTCGATCGGCATCGCGCAACTCCACGTACTCACGGCGGTGGTCACCATCCAGCAACGCGTACACATCGCGCGACGATGGTTCGAGTGCCGCCCATGCCACCCGGTGCTGCGGCACCACCTGTAGGTAGGCACCGACAGAGGCGGCTGGGACCGACTCGAACATCGCATCCCGCTGGTCGTTGGGGAGATCAATGATGTCGGCGCGCTGGTCTCCGCTCACGGCCGCGAACAGGCGTAACCGATCCGGGGTGGCCATGAGTTGCGCAGAGAACACCCGCTGGGCTGGCGGCCAGTCAAGGAAGGCCGCCTGGCTGGCCGACGGCAACCCGTCGTACGCCGCTCGCTGCTGCACCGGCAGGCCGAGCCAGGCCACGCGTTGTGCTGCCGGCACGGCCAGGCACCGGGCGCGAGCGTCGTCCGACAACTCGAGGAAGGTCTCCACCGCGTTACGACTCGCACGCGCCAGCGCGACTGCCACGGCATGATCAGAGTCCGGAAGGCCCAGCCAGGTCACTGCCAGCCGCGTGGTCGGCAGACCGGCCACCATCGCCTGCTGGTCGCCCGGCAGGTCCAACAGCCGGTCGGCCGCGTCGGCGTCTTCCCGCGCGATCCGCTCGAATGCCGACTGCACATCGGACGGCAATTCCGAGAATCGTTGGCGCCGATTCTCGCGCTCGATCCGCTCCCGCAGGAACGCTGTTGAGCGGGCGAGGTAGACTGCGTACTCCGGATGTTCGCGAGCAAAGCGTTCCAACTCCGGCAACAATCGGCGCACCTCGTCGGCACTCGCGCTGCCACCCCGTGCTCGCAATTCCTCTGCGCGCCCCCAGACTTCGGCACGACGCAACAGCGGCTCGATCAGGTCGTCGGCATCGTCGACCAGTTCCGGATAGCGGTCGGCGAACGCGCGAATCCGCGCAGCCAGGCTCTCCGCTGCGGCGGGTGCCACGTCGTTCTCCGACTCGGCCACCAGTACCGCCCAGCCGGTGTCCCGTTCGGCGTTTCGCGTGGCTTCGGCGGAGATCATCATGCCGAGCGTCACCGCCACGATCAGCACCAGGGCCGCCACTGCCGCACCGATGCGGAGACGGGCACGCCGGGACTTCTGCTTCTTGTGGAATTCGAACGACGCCTGCAGGTTGATCTGTTCGCGCGACTGCACGGCTTCATCGCTGAACGACCACTCCCAGTCGATCTGCCAGACGAACAGCGTGCCTTCACTGCAGCCACCCAGCAGGAAGCGACCGCGCGGGTCTGCCGCCAGTGCGCGAACGTTGTCAGCCTGCAACTGGTGCTGCGGCTTGCGGGTTTTCAACGACCACAGCGTCACGTTGCCGTCGTCGTCCGAGGCCACGACGTGGCGACCTTCCGCCGTTACCGCTAGGCTGGTCAGACCACCCGTCGCCCGCATCGAGCCGGCAGACTTCGCGTTCTTGAAATCAAAGATGCGGCAGCCGCCGTCGCGCCCGCCGACGATCGCGAAGCTGCCATCGACGGTCAACGCAAAGCAGGTGGTTTCGCCGGGTGCCTTGTAGTGGTGTGGCTCGGCTTTGTTGCCGCGAGTGATGTCCCACTCGGCGATGCTCCGGTCCGACGCACCCACGGCCCACTGGCGGTCGGGGGTGACCGCAAGGCCCAGCAGATGATCGCGCCCGGAGAGTTCCACCGCGCGACCCGGCGGCGGCTGAACCATAATGCCCGGTCAACCACCAGCGATGTACAGCGCACCCGTTGCGTCGGTGGCGACCGCGTTGACCTCGGCGGGTGCCTGCAGGACGGGCTCGGCAATCTCGGGGGCGAACGCCATCGACTTGCCGGCGGGCGCGAGTCTGACGCGCCAGACGCGTCCCTGCGATGTCCCCACCACCAGCACCTTGCCGCGCCCGGTGATGGCCAACGATGTGATCGCAGCGTGACCCGGCAATGTCTTTTCGCCGAGTGCGCGGGCCGGTTCGAGACCGAACAACCGCAAGGTGCCCGCGTCGTCTCCGGTGATCGCATGGGCGCCGTCGTCGAGCACGACCACGGCGTGTACGGGCTGGTCACCACCGCGAACGCGCGCCTGTTGCCACGCATCGTTGACGCCCACGATCAGTCCGCTGCGGCTGACCTCCGCGATCAACTGCAGGATGGCCGGCTCACGGCGTCGCTCCGGCAACAGCGCCTGGGCCTTGCGAATCTCGGTGTAGGCGATGTCCGGCTTGCCGCGCGAGATGTTCTGCCGGGCCGACGCCAACAAGGCGTCGCGTTCGCGGCTGCGTTCGGCAAGTTCCTGGCCGGAGATCATCGGCAGGAAGATCAGCGAATCGGCCGCGTCGTCGGGCACCGGTTCCCGTTTGGCAGCGGTCTGCATGATCCGACCCCACTGACGCACCTGTGCGCGCCGGGCCTGGATCTCGGCACCACGGGCGGGCTCGATCTCGGACTTGAAGTCGCGTAGCGCGTCCTTTGCCAACTCGGCCGCGGCGACCGTCGACCGGTCACCATCCGTACCGGCCATGCGCAGCACCATCTGCAGGCGGCGGTTCAGCCACGGCACGAGAGCGGTGCGGTCGCGCTGCAGGGCCGCCTCGAACTGCGCGACGGCGCGGTCCGGGATTCCCATCTCGGCAAACGACAGCGCCATGTTGTTGATCGCCGCCAGCGTGCCTTCGGCCGGCGCTGGCAACGTGCGCGGTTCCCCGCCCGTGAGATCCCGGTAGACCTTGCGCACGGCCTTGCCCATCGCATCAAAGTCGCGAAAGCGATCGCCCGGCTTGCGGCGCAGACACTTCGCGATGATCGCGGCGATGCCGTTGGGCGTCTCGGGTCGGAACTCGCGCGGGTCCGGCACGGGCAGCCGCACGTGCATCATCTCCAGCCAGCGCAGCATGGACTCCGGATCGCGATTGTCCTCGATCGTGCCCGTCTGCAACGCGCGTTCGATGGCGCCCTTCTGGTCTGGCGCGTGGGTTGCCAGCAGGCGGACGCCGGGCTCGTCCACCTCGAACGGGCGACGCCCCGCAACCATCTCGTAGAGCATTACCCCGGCAGAGTAGACGTCGGCCGTGGCATCCGTGTAGTGCGCATCTTCCCACTGCTCGGGCGGCATGTAGTGCGGGGTACCCATCGCACCACCGCCCGAGAGCGAAAGCTGGAAACTCAGCAGATCATCGCCGAAGCGCTTCTTCATGTTCGCCGACTTGCGCTTGGCGGAGCGCTGGCTGGCGAAACGCATCTGGTCCTCGGCCGGGTCCGACTCGCCTTTCAGCAGGCCGAAGTCGGTGATTTTCAGCGCCCCGGTCGCTTCATCGATGAGGCAGTTGTCCGGCTTGAGGTCGCGGTGCGGACGCCCGTCGGTCTGCTGGTGGACGTAGCTCATCCCCTCGCACAGCTGGGCAATCAACTCCAGCGCGACTGCCGGCTCCAGCGCCGGTGTACGGGCGAGCATCTGCCGCAGCGACCCGCCGGGCACGAACTCCATGAAAAAGCGAAGTGTGCCCCCGAGTTGCCGCGCGAAGTACCCGCTTACGATGTGCGGGTGGGCGCCGAGTTGCAGCCACGTCATCGCCTCGCGGAGGAACATCCGTTCGTCGTCGGCCACCTCGTCGGGGCTCGAGTCGGGGAAGCGCAGCAGCGACTTCACCGCCAGGTCGGTCTTCCATTGCCGGTCACGCACGAACAACACGCGACCCATGCCGCCCGCGGCACTGCCGAAAACCTCGAAACGGTTCTCGATCACGTCGCCTTCGTCGTACTCCGCAATCCCGCCGATCATGCGCGGCTGGGTGGGCGTGCCGGACGCGATCATCGCCCCACCAGCCGGCGTGTCGAGAACCGGAGCGGGCCGTGGCGTCGGCGACGACGGCAGGCTGACCGGCGGCACGATGACTGGTGGTGCCGACGGTGGCGGGGGAGATGCGGCGCCGCGGCTGCCACGTTTTACCGTCGGATCGAACTCGTCGCCGGAGTCCCGCGGCCTCGGTGGAGTGACAACTGGTCGAAGCTCGGGTGATGATTGCCCGCCCCGACGCCCACCTCGGGCCATGGTCACATCCAGGTCGACGCCTGACTGTGACGCGGACGGCGGAGCAGGACGTGCGGGAGGCGGCGGTGGAATCGCACCGGGTGGCGGTGGAATGTTCCCGGCGCTCGTGCGCGGGCTTGCCGGCGCAATCGCGCCGGGCCCGATGGGTTGGATGCGCCCCGACGACTTCGGTGAGGTCGGCGATTTCGACTGCGGCGGTGGCTGCAACCCGGGGATCGGCAATCGGCCCGATGGCCGTGAGCGCCCGGCTCCGCGACGCATGGTCGGCTCGGGAATTGCACCACCGGCACGCGCTACCATGGTCCCGCAGGTCGGGCACGGGGCGCCGGCCGCAACGCCCTCTGAGGTGCCGCACGCGGGACAAGTCGAGGATGGGTGGGCAGCGTCAGCCGTCATGGAGGGTCAGCCAGGTGCGCAACGTTCAAGGCGGTCAGAACGTATCGATCCTACCAGACGACCCTTTTCCAGGTTTGTCGGGCTGCGCCAACCGTCTCTAGCGTCGTACTTTCGTCGGGCGCCGGGAACCCGCTCCTAGTCGGTTTCCAGCTCAGCCGGAGCCAGCACCTTGTGTGCTTCATCGTCGCCAGTCAGCGTTGGCAGCGCCGTCTTCGTGACACGCCAGCCCTTGTGACGGAGCGTGCCGCTGAACGGCGGCGTGCCGACGGTCCCGATCACGCGCAGCTCGGACGGGTCGTAGCCGGATTCCACCTTCACGCTGTCGCCTTCGTCTTCGCTCCGTACGGGCTCGAGCGTGAAGTACTTGTCCACCACTTCACGGCACCCGCGGTGCACCTCGCGGACGGCCAGGCCGATGTCGGCGTCGTCCAGGCCCTCCAGGTCTTCGCGCAAGAAGTCAATCAGCCGGCCCTCGGTCTGTAGCCCCGACAGCAGAGCCCAGGCTGCCCGCGGGTCAATCGCGTCGGACTTCGGCTTTGGCGGGTCGGTCTTTGTGGTCCCGCCATCGGATGTCGGCGCACTGGTGGCGCCCCCGCCCATCGCTGCGGCGATACGGCTTGACGCATCCTTGTTGAACAGCGCTGCGAAGAACGCGCGGAAGGCAACACCCAGACCCATGAGATTCTCCGGAGCAGCGAACAGAACGACACGAATGGCGAACCAGCAGACTGTACGTGGCACGTGGGTTTGCCACGTTCTGTCCACACTCGCAACATCGGCACGGAGAGAACGCCTCGAGCCGGGGTCGTCCCGCGTCTGGACAAGCGACGATCAGCAACCGGGCGCGGTACAGTGGAGCATTGGCACCACCACCTCCAGGTCACTCCAGGTCCGGCCCGCGATGGAATCCGACACCACGACTGTCTGGCCGGCATTTCTGGCCCGGCTGCGCGAGACGTTTGCCGACGACGATTCGCTCGCGTACGCGCCCGAGCAGATGCTCACCTATGAGTGCGATGGCCAGACGTTGTCGCGCGCGGTGCCCGACGCGGTGGTGTACCCGACCACCACCAACGAGGTGCAGGCCGCCGTTCGCGCATGCAACGAGTTCGACGTGCCGTTCCTCGCACGGGGCGCGGGGACGGGGCTTTCGGGCGGGGCGATCGCCGCACGGCAGGGGTTGATCATCGAGATGGCGCGCATGAAGGCGATTCTCTCGGTGGACCTCGACAACCGGTTTGCCATCGTGCAGCCGGGGTTGGTCAACCTGCACCTCAGCCGGCACACGTTGCCAATGGGATTCCACTTCGCGCCCGATCCGTCCAGCCAGGCGGCGTGTACGATCGGCGGCAACGTTTCGGAGAACAGCGGTGGGCCGCACACGCTGAAGTACGGCGTGACCACCAATCACGTGCTCGGGTTGCTGCTGGTGACCGCCGATGGTGGTCGGTTGCGCGTTGGCTCGCCGACCGGAGACGCCGCCGGGTACGACCTGACGGGGCTGATTGTCGGCAGCGAGGGAACGTTCGGCATCGTCACGGAGGTCACCGTGCGCCTCGAGCCGAACGCGCCGGGCGTGCGAACGATGCTCGGCGTGTACGACTCGGTGGACGACGCGTCGAAAACCGTAGCCGGCGTGATCCGCGCGGGCGTGGTGCCGGCGGCGCTGGAGTTGATCGACAACCTCGCGATTCGTGCGGTCGAACAGCACATGAAAGTCGGCTTTCCGATCGACGCGGCGGCCGTGTTGCTGATCGAGATTGACGGCATCGACGCGGAACTCGACGCGCAGGCGGACCGCATCATCGCGATCTGCCGCGACAACGGCGCCACCGACGTGCAACTGGCGCAGGACGAAACGACCCGCGCGAAGCTATGGAAAGGACGCAAGCAAGCACTCGGCGCGCTCGGCAAGATCTGCAAGGCCTATTACACCCACGACGGCGTGGTCCCGCCGAACCGCCTGCCCGACGCCGTGCGCGCGATCGCAGCCATCGGCGAGAGGCACGGCTTGCGGATCGCGAACGTGTGCCATGCGGGTGACGGCAACCTGCATCCGTTGATCCTGTTTGATCCCGACAACGCGGACGAGGTGCACCGCGTTCACGAAGCGGGCAGCGAGATCCTGCGGATGTGTGTGGACCTCGGCGGCACGCTCACCGGCGAACACGGTATCGGCCTCGAAAAGCAGGACTGCATGGCGTGGCTCTATGACGAGCACTCGCTCGATCACATGGCCCGCATTCGCTCGGTGTTCAACCCGCACAACCGCTGCAACCCGGCCAAGATCTTCCCCACCGGCGCGAAGTGCGGCGAAGTGAAAGCCGCCCGCGTGCTGAAGACGGGCGGCTGGTTGTAGCGTCACTTGTTGCGCGTCTGGCGCAGCGTCCTCACGCGCCGCGCGACCGCCGCAACAGTTCCTCGGCGTGGGCCAGGGCGGCGTCGGTCGTATCACCGCCGAGCATCGTCGAGAGAATCTCCAGCCGGCGCGCGCCGGTCACTTCTTCGACGGTGGTGAACGTGCGGCCGCGTTTCACTTCCTTCGTGACGTGCAGGTGATGGTCAGCGGCAGCAGCAATCTGCGGCAAGTGGCTGACACAGAGCACCTGCCCGGGACCGGACCCGCTGCCGGCCAGTTCGCGTAGCAGCCGGCCCACTGCGACGGCGGCGGCGCCGCTGATCCCGGTGTCCACCTCATCGAAGACCGTGGTCAGCACCGAATCGCCGCCGCGAACCGCCGGCTTGATCGCCAGCAACAGCCGGCTCAGTTCGCCACCACTGGCGGTCCGGTCCAGCGGGTGGAAGCCTTCGCCGGGGTTGGTCTGCGCGTGCAATCGCAGGTCGTGCAGCCCGTCCGGTCCGGGTTCGGGCAGCGACGTCCACACGACTTTCAGCCGCGCATCGGGCATGTGCAGCTGCTGGAGGTGGGCTTCGACGATGCGCGTCAGATCCGGAACGGCTGCCGCCCGTGCCTTCGCAAGAGCGTCACCGGTGGTTTGCACCGCTTCCCGCGCCGTGGAAACGGCCGTGCGCGCTGCTTCTACCTGCGACTCGAGACCTTCCAGTTCATCGCGCTCGGCCCGTGCATCATCAATCCGGGCGTGCAATTCCTCGGGTTCACAAGCGAACTGCCGCCGCAACTTCTGCAACTGTTCGAGACGGGTTTCCATCGCCGCGCGGGTTGCCGGGTCCGCGTCGATCTCCTCCCCGTAGTGCAACACGCTCGTCGCCAGGTCCTGCAGGTCGACAAGCACGCCGTTCAACTGCGCCGCCAGCGCATCTGCACCGGTGGGGTCCAGACGTTCCAGCTGGCGCAGGATGGTGGCGGCGTTGGACAACAGGCTCTCGGCACTCGCGCCGGAGTCATCGTCGCCCGCGCCGGCCAGCAAGGCGTACAAACGGGATGCCGACGCCTGGATCTCCTCCGAATGGCACATCCGCTGCCACTGCGATGCCAGGCGGATTTCTTCGTCGGGTTCCGGCGCGAGGTCGTCGGCGTCTTCCAGCAGATGATCCAGCCACGCCATCCGTTCCGCTCGCGAATGGGCACGGTCTTCCAGCTCAGCCAGATCGTCGGCGGCTTTCCGCCAGGCGGAGAAAACCGAGCGATACGTGGCCAACGCGCCGGACACGCCGGGCAGTGAGTCCACCACTTCGCGGTGGGTCTTCGGGTCCAGCAGGCGGACATGCTCGTGCTGGCTGGTCAGGTCGGCCAGCCATGGTTTCAACGGCTGCAGACTCCGCAGCGGCACCGTCACGCCATTGATCTGGAACACGCTGCGACCGCCCGGCCGCACAATCCGCCGCAGCAGCAGGCTGTCGTCGTCGTCGGGGTCCACCAGTTCCTGTTCCGCCAGCGGGACACGCACGGGGTGGCCCTTCGGCACCGTGAAGTGGGCGACCACCTCCGCGCGATCGGCCCCCTCACGAACCAGCGTCCCGCCCCGACTTCGCCCACCCAGCGCGAAACGCAGACTCTCGACGAGCAGCGACTTGCCGGCGCCGGTTTCACCGGTGAAAACGACAAGCCCGGGCGGGAGCTCCACGTCAATGCGGGCCAGAGTGGCGAGATCTCGTACGGTGAGGCGGGAGAGCATGGGCGTCGGGAGCCGGCAGTTTACCACCAGGCCAATATCAGCATGGCATGTATAGATACTGCATGTTGCCGCTGGATGGAATGCCCGTTGTTTCCCGGTTTCTCGTCGTAATCACCCATCGACCGCGCACAACTGCTTGAGGCGTTTCCGACCGGGTCTTGTGGGCTCGTTGAATCCGGATACCCGCGTGAGTTGTCGGGGTCAGGCGATGAAGGGTCGGAACCAGGCGGGACTTTCGTCCGCCGCACCGCTACTCTGAGCGTCCTCAGATTTCAGTTTCCGCGGGTTCCCCGCAGTCTCCCATTCGGCGTCCCGATGCAAAGGAGTGAGCCATGTTGCGTACCTCTACTACCGTCCTGTTGATTCTTGCCGCTGTGATGTTCGCCGTCACCTCGGGTTGCGCCGGCGGCGGCGAGACAGCGAGCAGCGGTACCTACTCTGACGGTGGTGCGGTGACATCCGACGGCGATGGCGGCGGTGGTGGTGGCGCCAACTGGGTGCTGCTGGGCCAGAAGCGCGTCAACTTCCGGGCCGATCGCGATGTGATCATGGTGACCGGCATGAAGGGCGACTTCACGAAGATCCGCCTCAAGGTCGAAGGCAACCGCATCAACCTGCTGGACCTCAAGATCCACTACCGCAACGGCGGCACGCAGGATGTTGCCGTGCGCAAGGAATTCGCGGCGGGTAGCTTCGCCCGCATCATTGACCTCAACGGTGGCGATCGCGTGATCAACCGCATCAGCCTCGTCTACAAGACCGACGGTCGTGCGGTGCGCGGCGCCGCTGACGTGAAGGTCTTCGGTCGCAAGTGATCGCCTGCTGATCCGGGATGCATCGGGCGCCGCGAGCCATCTGCGGCGCCCGATTCCCGTTTCGCGCGTGTCGGCCGGGTCATACCCGGACCCCGCGTTTCGGGTACACTCACTGGCGGGAACGCATTCGAGCGGCAACGGCGTCAGGCAGCATGAGCATCGACCTCACCGGACAGATCCGCAAGGCTCGCGATACGGCCCGCATGAAGGCGGCAGAAGCCGTGAAAGCAGGCAAGAAAGAGGCGGCGGCCGGTCACTATGAGCGGGTTGCCAACTTGACGCTGCAACTGGCCGACAGCACCGTCAGCCGCAAGGTGGAACTGCAACTCAAGCGGGAAGCGCTGGACTACCGCAAGATGGCCGACCGGCTGCGCAACGGCGACAATCCGATTGCCACCGGCGACAAGAATGCCACCACCGAAAGCGGCCGCGACGCCGGCGAGTTCGAGGGGATCGTCAATCAACTGGTCCACAACTCCACCGTCACGTGGGACGACATCGGCGGCCTGGACGTGACGAAGAACGACATCAAGTACACGCTCGGTGTCAGCCTCGCCAAGCCACCCAACGGCGTGAGCTTCACGCTGTGGCGCAACATCCTGTTCTATGGCCCGCCCGGCACCGGCAAGACGCTGCTGGCGGCCGCCACGTCCAACGCTTTGCGCACCGAGCGCGGGCAGGCGTTGTTCTTCAACGTGAAGGTATCGTCGGTACTCAGCAAGTACTTCGGCGAGTCCGCCAAGATCATCAGCGAGATCTACGGCACCGCACGCGATCACTCGCCAGCGGTGGTGTTCCTTGACGAGTTCGAGAGTCTGACCCCGAAGCGCAACGAAGACGCCACTGGCGCCGAGCGGCGGATCCTGTCGACGATTCTCGCCGAGTTGGATGGCCTCAGCGAGAAGGGCCGCAACGACGCCTTCGTGCTGACAATCTCGGCGACCAACCGCCCGTGGGACATTGACCCGGCGGTGCTGTCGCGTTTCGAGAAGAAGATCCTGATTCCGTTGCCCGACGCGACCACGCGCGAACACATCCTGCGCATCCACATTGACCGTCGCGGTCTTTCGTTCACCGGGTCGCTGGAGTCACTGGTCACGCAAACCGAGGGCTTCAGCGGGCGCGAGATCGAGCGGGTGTTCAAGGAAGCGCTCGGCGGGATGATTGCCGACTGCAACTCCGGCATTCCCGGCCTCGTGGATGAAGGCCTGGACAAGGTTCGCGATTACGAGGTGAAGATCCGCCCGTTGACGATGGCCGACTTCGACGCGGCGCTGCGCCAGACCAGCCCCGCCACCAGCGCTGCCGAGATGCAACGATACCGGGAGTGGAAAGAAGAGACGGAGTAGCGCGGAGCGCGAGTCATTCCGGCACGCGACCGCCGAAGTTGCGGATGGCGTCGGCGATGCGTTGCTGGTTGCGCGGGTCCGGGCACTTGCGCCAGGCGCGTTGCAACTCTTCGATGCCGCGCTCGCGTTCGTCGGTTTGCTGGATGCGCAGCGTGCCCATATCGGCCAGCACGTCCCAGCGGTGGGGATCAATCAACGACGCGGCTTCGTAGTCGGCGAGCGCCTTCTCGAACTCGTCCACACGACGATAGAGTTTGGCGCGCAGTACGTGTGTAGCCGAGTCCGGTTCCATCTCGATGCATCGCGTGATGTCCTCGATTGCGCCGTGAACATCACCTGCTGACTGGCGGGCGTGCGACCGGTTGGACCAACTGGCACGCACTGACGGATCGGCTTCAATGGCCGCATCGAAGTCCGAAAGGGATCGCGGCAAGTCACCGGTTCTGGCGAGCAGGATGCCGCGACGCGTCAGGGCATCCACATCGGCCGCGTCGATCGCCAGCGCTGCCGTGTAGTCGGCTAGTGCGCTGGCGTTGTTGCCAAGCGCCTGCTTCACGTCGCCACGAGCGATCAGGTAGTCGGGCTCCGTGGGGTCCAGTGCTACCGCCCGGTTGGCGTCCCGCAGCGCTCCCTGCAACTGACCGGCGTGGGTCCGGGCCAGTGCCCGCGAGTAGATGCTGTCCACCCGGCTGTCGCCGCTGAGCCGGATCACCTCGCTCAGATCGCGGATGGCGGCGTCAAACTGGTCGAGTTGCACGTACAGGTTGCCTCGATTGTGCAGCGCATTCACAAAGCCCGGCGAAATCTCGATCGCGCGGCTGTAGTCGGCAATTGCATTCTCCGGGTCGCCACGGGCAACGAGGACCAGTGCGCGGTTGAACCAGGCTTCCGCCATCTCGGGAGCGAGTTCGAGTGCGGCGTTGAAGTCATCCAGTGCGCCCGAGAGGTTGCCGGTGTTGAATCGCAACAACCCCCGATTGGTAAGCGTTGCTGGCGAGTCGGGGCACAGGCGCAGCACCTCGTCGAAGTCACGCAACGCGCCGGCCGTGTCGCCTTGTTCGTCACGCACGATTCCCCGGTTCTGCAGTGCGTGCCACGATGACGCATCCATCTCGATGCAGCGGTTGAAATCGCGGATCGCGCCGTCCAGATCGCCGAGGCTTCGCTTGAGCGTCCCCCGTTCGTTGTAGACGGCGGCGAACGTCGAGTCGGTTTCAATGCAGCGATTGTAGTCGGCCATCGCGCCGTCGGTATCGCCGAGGTGGACGCGCAACAGCCCACGCCAGTGCCAGTCTTCACGGGTCATGACGTAGTTCGCTTTCTCAGCCGCGATTTCCAGCCGATCGAACGCAGCCAGATACTTTCGCACCGTTGCCTCGCCGATCTGCTCGATGAAGCGGGATGGCGTCATGCCACGCGCCAACGCATCTCCATAGATCCGGGCGAACTCCTCGGTGGCAGCGTCGCGACTGGCGACAGCCTGCTTCACCAACAGACGTTGCACCTCGCCGAGTTCCCCGCGAGCTGCCGCTTCTGCCGCTCGAGCCACCAGCGAGCGTTGCGTCTCGGCGTCGGCGAATGCCAGTGCGCGGTCTGCCTCTGCTGATTCGCGACGGGCCTTTTCCTCAGCTCGCGCTCGCTCCGTGGCCTGGATATCGCGGTCGCGATTCACGAGTTGCAACTGCGCCAGCAGCAGCCCGACCAGCAACGAGAACATGACGCTGACGCCGGTGGACAGGGACAGCGTGGGGTGCCGACGCGCCCACTTGAGCATCCGGCCGAACGGTCCCGGCCGGTACGCCCTTGTGGGTGCGAACGACCGGTAGGCAGCCAGGTCCGCCTGCAGATCACGCACCGTCGAATAGCGATCGCGAGGGCGCTCCGCCATTGCCTTCATCACAATCGCTGCGAGTTCGCGCGGGATACGTCGTTCGGGAGCGCGCAACCGGACCGGCTCGAGTTTGTGCCGGGCTGCCATCGCCAGCAGCGTGTACACGTTCGACTCGTCGTACGGCGCGGTACCGGTGAGTTGGCAATACAGGATGCCGCCGAGCGAGAAGATGTCAGACCGCTCGTCGACCTCACTCACACGCCCGTTGGCCTGTTCAGGCGGCATGAACGACGGCGTACCGAAGATGTCTCCGTCCACCGTCTGCTGCCGTTCGGTGTCGCCGACATCCACCGTTCGGGTGCGCGCCGACGCATTGGTGTGAGTCGCGGTCACCATCCGGCCGCTACCCGAAGGGGCCGGCACGACTCTGGCACCGGCTGTGCCGGCGACAACATCCCGTTCGTCGTGGGCATCGCCTTCGTGCAGCGACTTGGCCAGCCCCCAGTCCACCACCAGCACCTCGCCCCACTGCCCGACCATCACGTTGGCCGGCTTCAGGTCGCGATGCACCACGCCGCGACTGTGAGCAAACGCGACGGCGTCGCACACCTTGCCGAAGATGGTCAGCAGTTCGTCGATCCGTTCGGGGGTGAGCGGGTCCAGAGCGTCATTCTTGATGACGTCTTTCAGCGACTCGCCGTTCGATGCACTTCATCGCCATCCACGGCGCGCCGTCGGGGTCGTGGCCCAGGGCGTGCACCGGCACGATGTTCGGATGCTCCAGTTGCCCCGTGATGCGCGCTTCCTCGACGAATCGCGCCGCACTCGACGAGTCTGGCTTCATCAGGAGCTTGACTGCCACCGATCGGTTCAGGTCGCTGTCATCCGCGAGGCAGACCAGGCCCATCCCACCGCGACCGAGTTCTTCACCGAGGCGGTAGCCACCGAAGCGAACCGCCTCACGCTGGGTCACCCCCGTACGAGCAGGCGGCACGGTGCGGGGTGTCTGGTTGCGCTGTGTGATCGGGGGACGTCGCGCCGCCGGGAGCGGCACCCGGCCGGATTGCCGACGGGTCGGAAGCGTCCGTTCGATCTCGCCACTTCGACCGGACACCCGGGATGTGCGGCGGGGTACGGTCGGATCATCGTCACCGATGCCGCCGGGGGAGGGAGGTTCGGGCATGGTGGAGCGTCGCAAACGGAGTGGCAGAGACCGAAAAGAGAATAGTCGCGATGCGACAACTCATGCAACCCGCACGATTCGTCGCGAGGCGCGCGGGCCCTACAGAGACCGCTACCAGCCGTCGCTGTCGGGCAGCGGAGCCGCGGTGACTGGCGGCAGGGCGTCGTCACTCCAGTTCGATGCCCCATCGCTACTGCCGGAAGCGGCCGGAGTAGAGGCGTCGGCCTCGGGCATGCGCTCCCAGGCGGCAGCAGCCAGGTCGGCGGCGCGATCGCGAACCGCGGCTTCATCCACGCCGAGCACCGTGCGGTCACGCATCACAACCGAACCGGCGCACACGGTATGGCGAACGTCGCTCGCGGACACGCCTTCAAACAGGTGGGTGATGAAGTTGCCCGCACCCACCGGCGTGATCGGATCGTAGTCAAAGCACACGATGTCTGCGGGCGAACCCGGCGAAATCGCGCCCGGTGCCTCGGGCAACAAGCGGGCCGCGATGATGGGGTTGCCCTCGAACACCATTCGCCAGGCTTCCAGCGTGCCGGCATCTGCGGACTTGCGGTCGTGACGCAGCAACAGCGCGGCCGTGCGCATCTCGGCAATCATGTTCGCGTCGATGCCATCGGTGCCGAGACCAACGGTCATGTCGCGCTGCAACATTTCATCCACCCGCGCGCGGCCCACGCCAGCGGTCATGTTGGAGCGCGGCAGGTGCACCACCGACACGCCGAGCTCGGCCAGCACGTTCAGTTCATCGTTGGTCAGGTTGACGGCGTGCGCGGCAATGGTGCGTTCGTCGAGCATGCCCGCGCGACGCAACCGGTCCACCACACCGCTCGCCCCTCGGTTGCGTGCATCGGCGCCATCCCGCGGGCCCTCTGCCAGATGCAGGTGCAGCGACGTGTTCGGCCCGGCCACGAAGTTGATGGTTTGCAGTCGGTCGGACGTGGTGTCGCCGATGGTGTACGACGCGTGCAGGCCGAAGTGACCGCGTGCGTGGCTGCCCTCCGCCAGCGACTGCGACGCGAAGTAGAAGCGCAGGTTCTCGGCCATCGCCTCGCGCGCCTTGTCTTCCCCGTTGCGATCGCTGACTTCGTGGCAGAGGCTCGCCCGCAGGCCCACGCGGTCAACGGCGTTGGCAATCACGTCCAGGCTGTTGGCGACGGCACCCGGGCTGGAGTGATGGTCAATTACGGTGGTCACGCCGGACTTTGCGCACTCAATCAGCCCCAGCGTTACCGCTGCGTCGACGTCCTCGGCAGTCAGCGCGCGATCGAGCCGCCACAGCGTGCGTTCATTCCGTTCGTGCGAATCACCCGGCGGCGGCGTTCCCGGG
>WURV02147989.1:3637-17928 GCA_011762755.2 Epimenia babai | reverse complement strand
TGTCATTCCATCATAAAATAGTGTCATTCCATCATGAAATGGTGTCATTCCATCATGAAATGGCATCATTCCATCATGAAATGGTATCATTCCATCATGAAATGGCATCATTACATCATGAAATGGTATCATTCCATCATGAAATGGCATCATTACATCATGAAGTGGCGTCATTCCATCATGAAGTGGCATCATTCCATCATAAAATGGTGTCATTCCATCATGAAATGGCGTCATTCCATCATGAAGTGGCGTCATTCCATGATGAAATGGAGTCATTCCATCATGGAATTGCATCATTCCATCATGAAATGGTATCATTCCATCATGAAATGGTGTCATTCCATCATGAAATGGTGTCATTCCATCATAAAATAGTGTCATTCCATCATGAAATGGTGTCATTCCATCATGAAATGGCATCATTCCATCATAAAATTGCGTCATTCCAACATGAAATGGCGTCATTCCATCATGAAAGGTATCATTCCATCATAAAATGGTGTCATTCCATCATGAAATGGCGTCATTCCATCATGAAATGGCATTATTCCATCATGAAAAGGCGTCATTCCATCATGAAGTGGCGTCATTCCATCATGAAATGGCGTCATTCCATCATGAAGTGGCGTCATTCCATCATGAAGTGGCGTCATTCCATGATGAAATGGAGTCATTCCATCATGAAATGGTGTCATTCCATCATGAAGTTGCGTCATTCCATTATCAAATTGCATCATTCCATCATGAAAATGTATTATTCCATTATGAAATGGTGTCATTCAATCACTATGGGGACAGTTATAGTCTGAAAGAGAATAGTTATGGTCTGCTCCAGAATGTGGACAATTTTAGATAGATTATGCTTTATTAGCATGTTGTGGAACACACTATATACAGACTGTGTTTACCAATCTCGCTGACAACTTTTGTTTGCAAAATCTTAAACATATAATTATTGCACAGAGTGCGTAGAGTGTCTATATCCCACTATGTTAATAATTTTGAAAACGGTGTCTTCTATTGCTTTTACCATCATACAAACATATGATTTTGTGCCTTATAAATGCACAACTTTTAGCTCTAACTAAAGACAGTAATGGTAAGAAACCATTCGCTGTAATTATTTTTACATAAAAAATATTGACATGCAATTGTCAGGTTTAATTGTATAGTGGGAAGATGCCTACATAAAAAGGGAGGTAACAACCGATGATAAATATTTTTAGATGTTACAAAATCGTGACTATGTTATTAGACATGTATTTAGTGGAAGTATTTCCAAGTTGGACAGGAATTAAGCAAGCTTAACAATATTATTTCGTGGAATATGTCAAACATGTAGAGTTTTGATATATCAGCTTTTCCTAAACATTTAATAGGTACCATGAATGAGCTGTCATTTTCTCTGATTTATCCACATTTAATCGCATGTATCTTTTCAGGGATACCTAGCGATCGAAATACTTCAGCAATAAACTGTACTGATCTCTATGATCATGCTTATCTTCTGTTTTGATCATCACTTTCATTTTAACATAATAATTAAGATATCTGGATGTTTTTAGATTTCCTATCGCTGTGTAATCGTGTCAGAAAAATCTAAAGAATTTCATTACCAAACGAATGTAACTCACTGGTTTGGCAATTTCAGGGTTTGGTTCACTGAAGTTTGGCGTTTCCGCAAACTGCATGCAAAATCTGAAAAACATGTGAAAAATTATCAATAAATGTGATTTAACCCTTAGCACTCTGTTGTTAACGAATTGTATTGCAAGAATAATATGATGTACAGTTGTCAGTGTGGCAAGGGTTAAACAAATGATCACCCGCATTTTATCAAGATGGTCAAAATTAAGGGAAAAAAGGGACAGGTAAAGTAATAGGGCTACTTGATCAATGAGCGTAAATATCTGTCACACACATATTAACCACTGCTGCATTGAACCCAGAGATATTCTCACCGAATAAATGTAAAATAAAATAATCTAGCAGAACATGGGTGAATTCACCCTATAGTAACTGATTCAAAAAAATCTTTGTCATTTTCACACAGCGGAAGTCACGTGATCACTGCTTTGTTGGGATTTGGACTCTTAACCTCTAATGTGAAAAGCTCCCTTCTAACCACTGCACCCACTGGTCACCGGTGTCAGAGGAATAATTTTATTTATGGGCAGTGGGTGTTTACCATATAATCTTGATCTTTTGAACTTACTTGTTTTTATCTAGACAAGCATCATATAGTTAGATGAATAAACATGATTACCTAGGCTCTAACCACCACGCTAACTGTGCCATCTAGCCATGTCGTAAAATATGCAAACTAAAAAGGCAAGACCGTTCCGACCAATTGAAATTTAATTTACTAAAGCTTTTGTATATCAAGTATACTTCATCAGGCAGAATCTATTATATAGATAACGTATTTCACTATTATTATGTAAGCGTGTAAGTATAAAGGAAACAGAAAAAACACTGCCAACATGACATACTCTCCGATTTTGTGAATTTCACCAAAACGTCCTGTGTAGAGAGTCACGCAGTCCTTAAATACAGTTGCATACCTGCAAAAGCAATTAATAAATATTTGTCTTTTTATTAAAACGATACGTTACAGATATTATTATATCGTTACTATAGGCATTTTTTTCTGGTTAAATTTTGTCTAAAGTTGAGTAATACATAGAAAAAAATATTTTAGTAAACAAATAACTCTTGCAACCTAATTTACATTACATATGGAATAAATGAAACAATTCTACACATACAAATTGAATAAAATTGCTAGTACTACAAGTACAGGACATTTGTCAAATAAACAAAGGGATCAGGAAAGCAAGAAAAAGGCTACAAACTGTTCTTCGTGCTAAACTACTTGCAATGGGTGAATAATTTTCGAACTATGAGTGAATATAGAAATGAGGTACACACCAAGATCGTTGGTGTAGCTAGTGTAGTTTTTGTGTGGCAATATTAGAACTAACGGAGTTTTGTGTACTGAGGCATAAATGCCGATATTATTAACAATTTGAGGCTTAGATTAGTTATAATAAAGGTCTGACCCTTTAGTTAGGCGGCAGATATCGCCGGTCTGCAGAAGGTCGCCGGTCTCATCCCATACGCAGATGTTTATACAACCACTGCGGTCGGCGACCTTACATGACCTCACTGTGTGACCATCTTTTGTCCGTGATGCTTTGCCTTAAATCATTGAGCAAAATGTTTGTTGTTATCTACAGTTGTGTAGGGGGAGCAGACAGCCTAGTGGCTAGATCATTGGACTTGAGTGCAAGAAAACCCCGGTTTACATCCCCAGTCTCTCCACTATAGTGTCCGTGACATTTGTCATATAACAAATGCCTTAAATCCCATCAGTCTGACTAGGTTGGGGCAGCCATTGCAGTATGTGCATTCACACCCAGGGTATAGCTATTATACTTTCTGTGACATTTGTTGAAGAAAAAATGCCTCGAATCCTATCAGTCTAACTAGGTTTAGGCAGTCCTTACAGCGAATGCTGATGGAACAAATTCTCAGGTCAGTGTAGCTCTCAACGACCCTGCCATCTCATTGTAAAATAATCATCACCATTCTCGGATTTAGCGGGGTACGCGACATGAGAATGCTCTCAATAACATTCACAACGAGAGGGGTGAATGGATGATCTTGATGGTCATTAGTAGTAAGCTACATTCAAAAATTTAAACAATAACACAATAGAGCCAAGACAATTCATATTTCACCTTTTTAATGAAGGCACATACTACTTAGAAAACATGATAATCTGAGATCGATACACCGACTAATCCTAACATAATAAAATTAGGTATTATTTTACTATGACATCCACAAACATTCTGGCATTGATAGTATCACAGTAAAAATCACTTTATAAGAAAAACAGGTACATTAAGGTTAGTTCAGGACTAGGTTTAGTATTAGCGTTAGGTTAGGGTTAGTATTGGGAGTATGGTGGAATTTGGGTTAGGGCAGATTTTAGGGTTCTTTTGTGTTGTTAGTTTAGGGTTAGAATTTGTATAGAATGTAATGAGAGTTTCAGGTTAGGTTGGGTAATTACTCAAAAACGGCTAATTTCCGACGATTTTAAGGATCCGATTCGTTCAAAACGCACCAAAAACTGCCAGAAAAACATGAATTTGTTACTAAAATCAATGGGAGTGTAATAGCAAAAATTTACCCTAGATTTCGATTATTATCATGATATTGTAACTATTATATTAAACTGTCCATAGCATTCGATAATACATAATTTTTCCATAAAATTAATAATTCATTTGCACTAAGGTCTAGTTATTTAGGAAATATCCGGTAACAGTTTAGTTTTCTAAATAAGTGGGGAGCAATGCAAAAACCTTTACCCATTCGAGGTCGAGCAAAATGGGTATATATCCCTCCGTAATTTTATTATATTTTTACCATCATAAAGTGGACCAAATTATAAGACAGAGAAAATCAAATAGTATCATATAGTACTTTACCGATTTCTAATACTATAAAGACTACATTGAGATTCTTTTGACCGAGTTTTATATCTTTTATAATTACAAAATCCATATATTTTCCTTAAAAAAGCCGTCACGGAGAGATTTCGTCGCGCTCTATATATCGAAACTGAAATGGTTATTTTTAATGGTACTAACATGGTAGCTTCCCTTGAGGAAACGATACCCAGGCTATAAGAGTGGCAATATTAATTTTATTTAAATTTTTGATTTGCAAAAATCGCAATATACAAAATAATTGAACAAGAATCTACCTCATACAAACACAGCTTAACTGTCCATTACTTAAATTTTTGATTTCACATTGTATACTTATAAAATAAAAGTTCTAGCTTAGACAGACATTAATGCATTAATTAAAATTGAATACATAATGAATTAAAAATTTTAAATCATTTAATAAATGCGTGTGACTAAAACCTCGGATTAATCGTAAGGCGTAATATCCACCAGCTAGTGTACCAAGCATTAGGTCGCCTGCTTGGGTAGACAAAGGTATAGAAACGCCCCTTAGAAGGTGTTGGGACAATATAAGATAGATGAGATAGGTATACACTGCAGTGTATTGTGTCGAGATAAATATATATATATTATATATATATATACATATATATATATTAAGTGCATTTCAGTGTATCTGATTACTGTGCGTAGTATATTTATAATTTCGGCCGGCATAGACATCCTATCATGTGTATCTTGTGTATTTTAGCTATAATATACTTGTATCGACAATTCAGTCTTCGTATAATGTATTAGTCACTGTTTAGACCAACGGCGTACCACAAACGGCCCTGTCTCGGCCATTTCCATAGATGGTCCGTGACATATGTTGATAAAATATTGTTACCATTCACTATTTAGCTGTAATTCTTCAAAGAACAAGAGAAGAGAGAGAGAGAGGGAGCATTTCTTTTTTAATAGTAATGTCATTTTTTATCATCTGTTATTAACCATATGTGACCCTCCATCAGCATTGGCCTGTAATATTAGTGATCATTGGTCCTAGTAAATCTGGTGGCATCAGCGCGGGCTATGAATGACTTTAGCAAATTAGTCAGATGCGGCTTTCCCTCAAGTCCTCATATTTACAAAAGGAATATATATACCTACTACAAAATATTTACAAATAAATCTTGAAAATTAGATGGAAGATTACGTGTAAAGATGTGCCTGTGGTTGAGATTTGAAGTTGTTGAAGTGTGAGATTGAACCGAGTTGGGGTTGTAATTGGATCCAGAAGTATGTTGAGTCCGGAGAGAAAGTCATGTTGCCTCTTTATTTTGTCCTGCTGTGTTATTGTTTGTGATTGGTATGTGTTTCTCGCATGTTTCTTTTGCGTCATGTTATCTTTCATGCATTCTAGGGCATCAGAGTATATCGCTTTGCATGTTAATAGTATTTTACTACCACTAGTAAGTGACTCAAAAGACTCTTTTTAAGTGGTTATACTTATTCTTCGCATATCCTCAAAGTACATCAGCGGACAGAGTTCTGACTGCTAATCATGTGGATTTCGTACCAACCTTCGAGTCAGTAACATTTTGCTTTGTCCGAAGCATTCAAATGCCAAAGTGGAAGGATTAGTTAGCACAGAAAAGAATGCAAAGACAAGTTGCGATAATGCAGTTTTAAATATTTTTATGAAATATGTACATTACATTACGAGATAATTAGTACAAATTCCTAGATCATAAAAGCTGTACGGCATTAGCTGCGTTAAATCAAAGTGTATAAAATGCGAAACGAAACAAAAAATAACGTTAATGTATAGCAGGAGAAAAAACAAAATTGGTATGTCTATGATAGTTGCACACAGTACATCAGATGTAGTGGGATTATAGCAAGACTATATATAACCAATGGCTGCAATACAAGCGGATTTTCTAATCTAATCTGGTAAAATGTTAGGAAAACTTATCCGATCCCAAAGCGTGTTGGCTCTTGCAACAACGACCAGTAGTTTAAACAGACAGTAAGAAACTTTCCGAGCCAAAGGCGGCGGGTTGCAAGGAGGAAAACAAAAAAAAATTGCTCGTCAGACATACGTCCATACATGTCTTCTAAGTTCTAGTAATTTTAAGCTAGTTTATTATAATTAGTAATTATTATAGGGTAGAATATTTGTTCAATATCGACCTATACATAATTTTGACGTAATTTTGAAAGTAAAAAAATAAAGTCATTGAACTTGACGGCAGCCGATAACGAATTTATGTGAACAGGCAGAGGGGCCCTCGGACATCAGTAAAAAATGCTGATGATGGAGCTTCCTGGACAAAGGAAAAGGTCAAAACCAAAGAGAAGATACATGGAGATTCTGTGAAAGAAGATACGAAAATAGCAAAGGCGGCTTTACGAGGCAGTAGGGAGACCGGTTGAAATGGGGGAGAAAAATCCGTTTTGGGAGCCCCTAAATGGGGGCAAGAGCCAGGGGACCACTCTATTAAAAAGTCTGTGATCTTGTTAAAGGCCAGTTTTCACAACAATCGAATATTATACTTAACATTATTTTCGAAAAAACTTCACACATAAAAAGAATCTCACATAAGAGAAACCTTATAGATTTTAAAGCTCCGATACACAACAGACAGATAAAGGTAAACTTCTTAAAGCAGTGAGAGTGACGTAAATAGCATCAGGGAATAGATGATATGGATTATGTAAACATAAACTGCCAACCAAACACAACAGGAAAAGTTCTAGAATGTTCCATAGTTTATATTGCATCGATTGTGACGCCCGACTATGGTTAGCTCCCCTCTCTACTTATGGCGATAAGTCTAATAGTGCAATTGAGCAAATTTGGTCGCCTGAGATCATCCAGGCAGTGCAGGTTATAAAGTTCTTCTCTTCCAGCATAAAACCATCTCGGGAATCACTCATGCGTATCAAGAGTTGACTACGTATGTTAGTCATTGGTTGGTATTAGATCAGTCTCAATCTGGCAGAGGAAAAATTGCGGCCCATTCCTTCCAAAAGTGACTACGTTTACTCATACCACAATAAATACATACATGAGATAAATTTAATATCGGACGACATGTATGGATGTGTAAGCGTAATTATGACCCATAATTTTAGGACATTTTCCACAGTGCAAGTCTAAAAACGTTTCCGTGTCGAATTGAGATGAAAACATTCCTAAAGTTACCGTGGTAACAAGCTACAACATTGTCACAGCGATGGTTGGAATAAAGAAATTGTTTCTATACTTGAACATTTAATGTCTGTATAGATGTGATGTGTACTGCGATAGTAAATCCGTTATTTAGGGTATTATAAGCCCATAATGCAATGTATTAAACCCGTGATGCAGAGAATAAAACTTATGCGGGGCATAGCTAGCCAATAGCACGGCTTTATTTTTTTTTCTCAGGAACTACGAGATTTTTGTGATAAATTCTGAGAAACGCGTATTTCATCGAAATTTCCAACATATTTCCAATAAGCAGCGTGGTGAACACCTACGTAATGGAACAGTCACTAACGTTTAATACAACACTGTTTCTTGTGAAACTTACTGTAAAAATGTTTCACTGTTTAACCCTTAGCACTCTGTTGTCACAGAATTGTATCGCAATAGTAATGTGATATGTGATATACAGACATCAGTGAGGTAAGGGTTAATAAAATGTTTCTGCTACAACCTAGTCAATGACGCGATGACGTAAAGTAAAACAAGGATCGAACCTGCGACCCCGTGACCTTGAGTGATCTCAATTGTTCCTTGTCAGAAGACGATAATCAAGTACACTGGTCATTGAAATGTATGAAAGAGTAACATATAGCAACAGTCATGTCTAGCGCCTTATCATTCATAGCAACATTCTCAATAATACGCGTAGAATCATCAGTAGCGATACTCATAGCAACGCACAACAATGATATTCACAGTAATACCGCATAGTAACATAAGCAGTGATATTCGTTAGATATAACTAACAATGGGTATTATCAAAGTATCGCTCATAGCAACATCTACAATAGTACGCATATTACCATCGCACTGTACCGACAGTAGTGATATTCATGCATAACAAATAGCAACATTCATATCAACGCAACATTAATAGCAACATTCACAAGCATATGCATAGTGACATCAGTAGTGGTATTCGCGCTCCAAATTAATGCACTTTGCTAATTTCGTTCCTATAGCAATAAAAGCTAAGGAATATACTGGATTAAAGCTTTTCGCAGCCGCTGGCATGCATATAGAGTTTAAATTAATTCAGGTATTGTTAATTAGTTATTAGAAGGCAACGTACGATATAATCAATATAATTATTTGACTGATTATAATTTCTAACAGAGTAAACAGAAATGACTACAAATGAAATACTTTTTGGAATCAATGTTTTTACCATTTATCGTGTTGATTGGTTTTAGTTTTGATTTATGCTACATATTGAGATAACTGGACAAATTACGCAACTGGATTTAGACATTACAGCCATCTTCCAGATTTGGTACAGAATCATATTCACTTCTACTCTCGTGATAACGGACGAAATATCTCAGCTAGACCAATTTCAAATCCTCGCTCTACCATCTGTGTGCTGTACAAGACTTATTCACCATGCGCATCAACACTTTAACAGCCATGTTTTTTACCACACACATTTTAGTTACACAAGCTGTGGTAACCAACGGTGATGCAGACGTCACCCAAAATGCACAAGATATGAGAAGGCCCCGTGAACATATTTCACTATCAATTTGTCGAGAGATATAATATAAGCAGTTTTTTCGCCCAAAAAAACAAAAAGTGTACAATTCATACATCGAACCATTTGCACTGCTCATTACCGGGGAAAACAATCGTAAATTGCATTCTATTTCTTATTCAGTGAGCTCTAATTAGAAATACTTGATTCTTGTGGTAAAACCACATAGATCACGAACACAACGATGAGCGTTTCGGGTTGACATTATGCAAGAATATCGATGTCTGAAAGCAGCAACAACATGTATAACAAAGATAGGTGTAATGATAACAATACGATATTTTGCATAAGCCGCCTGCAGGATTTGGGAAAATTATATCACGGAATATTGAAAGAAATATTGTTCGAAATAAACTAAATAAACTTGGCATATTCAGCGTTGTTCCGTGTGTGTATGCCTAATTGTATAATAGACTGTGAACGTCTTCATATGTGAAATGAGACTGTTGTATCTAGTACAGTAGTAGTAAGTTACTTTAAAAGGGTCCTATAAAAATTTGAAACGCATTAACGGAATATTTAATTAAAAATTTAGCAGCAGTTCGAGAAATTTTTGCAGAGAATTAAGAATTGAATAAATCCGTGTAAAGCGATTCGACGTTTGTTATTTTTCCCCCTTGTTGCATGACTGACTTGTGAATTAGTGAAAAAGTAGTGGATGACATCTGAGTGGTAATTAATTCCATTCGAGTGTTATATAATTCCATTTGAGTGGTAATTAATTCCATTTGAGTGGTAATTCACCGGTGAAAGTTTGCTATTTGCAAAAATGACAATGTAGCTGCAGATATGCATTGCAAAACGAGTATATGATACATTCATGACAGTACATTTTTCCCGTAGAATTATAAGCAGGACTTTGATAAGCTAATAGATCACAATTTTACCAACAATATGTGTATGTGACAACAGGCTGGGCTGTCCCGAATAACAGGGGCATCGCTGGACCTTGACAAAGCCTGCCAGTGGTTGACATGACGGAAGGATTAGGTCCGGTTTAAGGGCGAGAAAAACACAATAGTGAAATGCACCGAGTCCTGGCAGACAGTTGCCCCTCGTCTATTCACGTCCCTGGTTTTAAATGCTGACAGACGGCGCACATCTGTCGCAGGCTCCGCTAAATCCGTAATAGTTGATTATTATTTACGATGAGATGATGGGACAGCAGAAAAATAAGTGCTGTAAAGACCATTTTAGAGACCATCTTAGAGACCATCTTAGAGACCATTTTAGAGACCATTTAAGAGACCATTTTAGAGACCATCTTAGAGACCATCTTAGAGACCATCTTAGAGACCATCTTAGAGACCATCTTAGAGACCATCTGAGAGACCATCTTATAGACGATCTTAGAGACGATCTTAGAGACCATCTTAGAGACCATCTTAGAGACCATCTTAGAGACCATCTTAGAGACGATCTTAGAGACTATCTTAGAGACCATCTAAGAGACCATCTTAGAGACCATTTTAGAGACGATCTGAAAAACAGCTATATCGGAGGGACGAAACATTAGATAAGTGGACGCGAGACTCCTGTTGGAGAACGTAGTGTGATGGAATTCTGTACTAAAAAAAACACCTCAGGTTTTATAATGGCTAGATCTGCAATCAGAATGAAATTATCGTGAATATCGACAGAATGTGATTAATATAACGTCGGCAGTATATTTTGCCCGATGTTGAATAATAACTCGTGAGTCTTTAGACATCGTTGGATGTTTAGCAGACATCTCCAGATATCTAGCGTCTTAATTTGTGAAAATGACAATAAAAATGATGACAATAATATTACATTTAATTCGCTTTTTATCTATGTCAAATCTTGAAAACCAATTTTGAATCCTGTTCTGAATCAATTCAAATGTTGAATTGCGTGTTTCAACCAACGGTAGATTTTAACAACGGGATTTACTCTAAATTCGTTCAATAAGCAATTTGCATTACATGATCTCATTGTATACAACATTTAATTATCTATTCAGCCATAAAAAGGAAATCCTTAAAAATTCGCTCCAAACATTTTAGCGGAAATAATGGCTTATCAAATCATTGTGTACCACCTCTGACTACAAAAAAGGTACGTAATCATATATTAGAAATATTTCATTATAGCACTGTTACAATAGAATTTCTAAAAAAATAAACATCCTTATAATTAACAAACTTGAAATTACTATTTAAAAATGCACTTTACAAAGCATTTCACTGTAAGTGTTGGCATTTTGTTAAGTACGAATATTATTTGATGACATAATGCACCAATCCAATTTTGTGTTGAACTAATAAAAGCATCACTAACAAACAGAAAAATGGTTTCCATTAACAATTAGGTATTTTTGGTCGCATACTCCAAGATAATTAAGCAAACATCTAGGGATAAAAAATTTAATTTCCAAGCCAATCCTACTGAGTAGAAGTTAGTTAGGGTGTAACAATGAAAAAAAATTAATAATACAATGCAAAATAATCCCGCAAAATGTTATTTCGCGAAGTAAATATATTTTTTTAGATTTTTTTTGTGATCTGTGAGAAAGTTTTTACAAGTACAATTGTAGAAATTATTTGATAGAAGAAAATATCAATTTGATCACTGTCGAAGGAACAAAAATAGTGGGTGTTTTGATTAACGAATGCGTATTCGGTGACTAGACTGAGTCCGTTTAAAGTAACTGAGTAAAGTAAACTGAGTGGAGTAAATTTTTCAGGTAGATTTTATTGATGGTCGAAAAATCTGTAGTAGAATTAATTAACGAGTTAGAGATTTCTGCTATAGCTGGTATACATATTATAGTTACAGGAAAGAAATATGCAGAAAAGTCTTGCCTTTACTGGGGCGCCGAGCCATGAGTTCTAAAAAACTGGTCAGGTTCTCTCTATCAACTGCGTGGTTGAACAACAAACTGGTCATTCGGTGCCAAAAGTGAATTTTCTTTCTCTCTATTCCTCCCCTGTTATCTATGACCCACTTCTGTAATTCACAAACCACTGTAGCTAACCCCACATTTATGTTAAGTCTAGTTAAACAGATGGAGGAATTTCCATTCGACAATAATAATTATGATAATATTATTATTTTAAATAAAAATAAAATACGAATAATAAAACTTTGATAAAAATATTGTCAGTGACTCGTAGTGGCACGAACTGGGCAGGTTGTAAGTAATGTATAAAATATATTTTATAAAAACGATCGTTCCGTGTTTCGTTTGAGAACTGATAGGACAGCCAGTGAGTACCGGTCACGGTTCACGGTGGTTAGTGGGGAGCCGTTATCACAACTTGAGGGTGGTTTTGATGGAGGTACGGTGGTGAGATTTCTTGAGAGATGTTGACACGACTTCATCGGCTTCCTGGACTAGTCGGATTGACGGTATCGTGAAGATAGAGGCAGCTGCAACGTTGGACGTTTAGGGTTAGGCTCATTCATATATCATACAGGGATGTTGGGTAAGAGGGTCCTGGCGGATAAGTACCGACCCTCGACTCATGTAACTCATGTAACGGGATCATGGAAGGATTTAGGCTCGGTGGAGCGCAAGTCGAGCCCCCCCCCACCCCACCCACAAACCTCTCAAGCTACACCAGGTAGTTTCTGAAAGCTTGCTAATGCCAATATGTATGCCGCTTAATTACATGAAAATGATAATGAACTAGAATTCTTATAATTTTGGAAAGTTTCTTTGATAGCCATGTGTTGAAAGGGAACTATAAATCAATAAAATTTCATTTCATATAAAGAATCAAATATGGCAAAGTTGTAATCCAGTCTGATTTGTTTGTTTCTTTGCTTTGTTACTGAACTCTACCAAGAGTTTTGGATGGAAACAGACCCTCCCCCATACGTAAGACCGGATGATTTGACTGGTATAATAGTAAAGATTAAAAAGTTTATTTAATTACCTTCTAACTTACAACGCGAAACACTTTCTGTTTTTATTATTAATAAAACACGATCCATAATTTTTAAACATGATCCATAATTTTTTTGAGGCTTGTGTAAATTGTGAGGCCTTGAGGGTCATTCAACTTGTACCGCAAGAAGTAACTTGATATAGTTGATAAACAGTATTAACACAATATTAAGGTTTAATGAAATCACATAAATATATTTATAAAATAGGCAGAAAAACAGATTATATAACATGTAGAGTATCCGAGAAACTGCATATATACTGTGGATCACTACGTACGTCCATAGTGGATTACAGTGGTATATAACAACAATTCGTAATGTAGCTGCATCACAAGACAAGCACCCTCATTTATAAAACTGTCGGGAGAATAATTGAATAAATGGGAACTTTTAGTCCAAAAATTTAATTTCCTTCGTAGGCAGCATGATGTCAAAATATCCATAACAAATTTGACGTGTAACTATGTGTAAGGGAGATAGATACATAGTAACTGTCAGTTCTGTCACTGAGCCGCGATGAATTAACTGAGTTAAAAACTTCCTTACGTATACCATCGTTAATCAAAATTATGCGATGATTTTTCTATTTTACAGCACATTACGGTTTTCTAAATAGACTTTTCGAAATCCTTTCTTCTTCCGGTAATAATGGACGTACAATACGTATAATCGCCTCACCGTGTGGTAACTCGTGAATTCTGGAAGGGATTTCATCGAAATACTCGTGTCTCATGGCTACACGCGCGGACAACCGCTTCTCTGGGGCCATCTGATCGAGAAACATCGAGACGATACGATGACATAAACGTGCGGAACAATAATCATTAAACCATCACCTGGAAACCGTATTGTTCATACCTTTTACCCTTTCACCGAATGACCTGAATAATGAACCTGAATAATGAACGTGAATAATGAACCTGAATAATGAACCTGAATAATGAACCTGAATAATGAACCTGAATAATGAACGTGAATAATGAACCTGAATAATGCACCTGAATAATGAACCTGAATAATGAACCTGAATAATGAACCTGAAAAATGAACCTGAATAATGAACCTGAATAATGAACCTGAATAATGAACCTGAATAATGAACCTGAATAATGAACCTGAA
>WURV02147978.1:0-17928 GCA_011762755.2 Epimenia babai | reverse complement strand
ACCCCTCCTCCACGTGTTATAAGGAACTCGTGCAGGTCATTAACATACAGCGTGAATAAGGTGCATGAGAGGCAGTCACCCTGCCTTAAGCCTACATTGCACTGAAAGTAGTCTGAGTAACAAGAATTATGCCACACCGTTGCCTGCACTCCATTGTACATTGATTTCAAAGCATTCAAAAAGACGTCACTAACTCCTATGCTTCTTAATTTGAACCAGAGCTTTTTTCGGTTTATAAAATCGTAGGCTTTTTTAAAATCTACATAACAACAAAATAGCTTAGATTTTCTGGCGTGGCAGATCTGCGTGAGAGAGGTTAGTGAAAAAATGGCGTCACGTGTTCCTGAATTTTCTCTAAAACCAAATTGTGATTCATTAAAAATTTGACAAGATTCTGTCCACGAGGTGAGTCGATAATTTAAAATAGAGCTGTAAAGCTTTGCTATAACGTTTATCAAACTAATCCCACGAATGTCATCGGGATTCTCAACAACAGCCTTTTTTGGAATAGGAACAATCACGCCAATTTTCCATGCAGAGGGGTATACACTAGATCTAAATATACAATTAAATAAACTTAACAAATATGACACCAGAATATCCTTTCCCTCTATGATCCATTCGTATAAAATGTCATCCTCCCCGGGAGCCTTTCCGCGTTTGAGTTTATCTATAGCGGCACGCACTTCTTCCTCGGTAATTTCGGCGTCCAAAAAGTCGTCCGCAAAGATTTGAGTAGTACATATGTTGGAATCGCTCAGGATACTATTTTCTACATCATGTACTTCCGGGTTCATTAATGCCTTAAAATATGAATGTAAATCAAAATTAGGTATTTTATTGGTTTTTGTAGGTAAATCCTTTTTTAAATACTGCCAAAAGCGTTTTGGATCATTACTGAGGTAGAGTAGTTGCATCCCTTGCGATTTCTCATATTTGTATTGTTTTATCCGGCATACGTTTCTGTACTGATTCCTTGTACTTACATATCTTTGGTGTAACAATATATTACCTTGATTTCTACTGTACTCCCTTCTACTCGATACGAAATTTCTTTTACTATCGGCACACTCCTTGTCGTACCACGCTTTGCGACGGCGATTAATTGGTCGCGGTTGTACCCGAACGCGGAAACACTCCCCAGCATTTGCTATAAGGGAGTTAATATGGTTTACCGTGTACATTCAGCTAAGAGGGCTTCGCTTTTTTAAACCACTCAATAAGTTGAATTAAGACAAGTGGTCGCTGAATACGTGTGGTCGTTAGAGCAGGTTTCACTGGTATTATTCAGCACTTCCACACAAAGCACGGGGCTTCTTTGAGACGGAATTCCTCTTAATTGTACGTGCTATGGTATATGTAATGATGTACTATGATATATGTAATAATGTGCTATTATATATGTAATGATCTGCTCTTATCTAGTCATACCATATTGAGGAAATATCCAAAAAATCACAGACATCAGTTTTAAGTCCATGCTGAAAGATGTCACGGTTTGTTGGTTATTTCAATTAACAGGACAAAATGTAATGAGTGATTTTTATTGTTTGTTTGCAACTAAACAAATTCACGATATGTGGTCTTGATGGAGTTTATTTTATGTTGAATACACATGCGTCACTGTAACTAAAATATTGCAGTTAGTGGGTCAGTGTATATTGTTTAAGGTAAAAATGATGTAAGTGACAGTTGGTGTGGATGTCAGTGTCGGTGGATAGAGGCATCAGTGTCGGTGGGTGACTGCGTCTGTGGGTGTTGGTGTCATTTGTAATTACTGTTGGTGGGTGTGGGTGTCGGTTACATTAGGCGTGGATGTCGGTGGGTAAGGGCGTTGGTAGGTGTGGGTGTTGGTTTCGGGGAGTGTTGCTATCAGTGTCACTGCTTGGGGCGGGTGTCGGGTGGGTGTTGATGGATATCGGAGTCGGTGGGTGTGAGAGTCGGTGTATGTGGGTTCAGTGTCTGGATGTTGGAATGGGTGAATGTCAGTGAGTGTGAATATGGGTGGGTGTAGGTGGCAGTAGCTATCGGTGGCTGTCGGTATGACTGTATGTTTGTTGATGTACATTTGTGTCAGTGGATGCTGGTGTGGGTGTAGGTAAGTGTCAGTGATGGTGGGTGTGGATGTGTTGTGGGTGGGTGTTGCTGTCTGTTGGTGGTGGCAGTTGGTGGTGCTAGTATAAGTATCAGTGGGTCAGGGTGCCAATGAGTAGATGTCGGTGGGTGTGGGCGGGTATCGCATGGTATATGTCAGGGTTGTTGCGTGGGTACAGGTAAGTGTGGGTGTGGTGGGTATTGGTAAGTGTGGGTTTGGTGGGTATTGGTAAGTGTGGGTGTGGGGTATTGGTCAGTGTGGGTGTGGTGGGTATTGGTTAGTGTGGATATGGTGGGTATTGGTCAGTGTGGGTGTGGCGGGTATTGGTCAGTGTGGGTATGGTGGGTATTGGTCAGTGTGGGTGTGGCGGGTATTGGTCAGTGTGGGTGTGGTGGGTATTGGTCAGTGTGGGTGTGGCGGGTATTGGTCAGTGTGGGTGTGGTGGGTATTGGTCACTGTGGGTGTGGCGGGTATTGGTCAGTGTGGGTGTGGCGGGTATTGGTCAGTGTGGGTGTGGTGGGTATCGGTCAGTGTGGGTGTGGCAGGTATTGGTCAGTGTGGGTATGGTGGCTATTGGTCAGTGTGGGTATGGTGGCTATTGGTCAGTGTGGGTATGGTGGGTATTGGTCAGTGTGGGTGTGGTGGGTCTCGGTGTTGCTGTGTGTAGGCGGCTAAATAGGTGTATATTTACTTATGTGTTTATATCGTGTATGTCAGTATATGTACATTTGCATGGCGGTGTGCTTATTTGTTTATTTTTGCTTTTTTGTTTTGTCGTTTGTTTTGTTTTTTGTTTGTAAGTTTGTTAATGTTATATTAATTTTATTTGTTTAATTTTCATTTTTTCTGATTAGTCATTTTTTCGCAGCGTTCATTCATTCTTTGTTTGTTTTTCTGGCTTGGTCTTTGGACTGTTTGTTTACTACTTAGTGTATTATTGTATGTGGCGCGCTTTTGCATGTATGCGGAGTACGGATGTTGTGTTGCGTGTATTGCATAGTGTGTAATGTGTGGGGTACGTGTGTCTTTTGTTTAAAAAAGAATCATTTGCAGTAGCGTTTTTACAACTTGCTTTGATGATCCGTCCATCTGTTCGTCGGTTCGGAAAAAGTGGAGAGAGTCATACATCACAACCCAACAATTCCACCTCTCCCATTTAAGAGGATTTAATGGAGCCAACTTGACAGCATGATTTCACAAAGTTCGACTATTACGGGTCCCTAGATTATCTGAACAAAGTATATCACAAGTCCTTCAGCTCGCCCCCCGTGGCGGATGATCCGGTCTGTGCAAATTTATTGGGAAGGACGAGGTGGAGAAAATTCAATATGGCGGGAGATCAAGAGAATGCAACGTGTAACCTATCATCTCAATATTTTTACTCGACTATGTACTGGGTCTAATGTGAACGACTAGCCAGTATTATGGATGTAGGAATTTAGGCAAGACTAGATACACACACACACACATATATATATATAGCAGATATCTTTCATATATGTCAGTAACATATGTATTGAAGAACATAATGTAATAACAAAATATCGTTATTGGACTATATATATGAATGTTGTTTATACAGGATGCAAGGATCTCCCGATAAATATACGATTTTACGAGCAGGACTTCCATAATTGTTTTGACTTTACTAATCGATTCCCTCAAAAATGCGCTCGCTTTTCGAACTACTGTTGTGCATCTTGTAAGAAATTAAAAGACAGTCGACCGGACGCTCCAGGTAAGCATGGAATAATTCCTCATTCTAACAGCATTATAACATTTATGAGTATAAATATTTATGTCCATGATTAGCTCGAGTTGGCTTTTCGTCTTTTTAGAATCGCTCCTTCCGATCGAAAAAGGTTGTTTATTCCAAGTCGAATATTTCCAACAGACTTGCAACCCATTGTATTACAAGGAGTAACCAGCCAAATATCTTATGTTCCTAAATGTACGGCACAATAGATCGTAGGTTATTTCATTAACTGTCATACTTCAATCAGGGAGGCATTTATCCCCTTTGTCCAGAGTAAACCCGTTTCTAAAAGCTGAGAGTGTTTATTAGTTGACCATGATCTATAAATTTTGTTTTTTACATTTTTACTCTATTCATCGCCGGTTTTCAGCGACTTGTAAGTATGGAGAACCGAACGCTCCCTTTATGCCTCTGGCGAGCGGTAAGATATCCTGCAAGGCTCTAGTTGCGATGAGCTCTTACCACTGTACCAAGAGGTATGTAAGAGAGAACTGCTGCGATACCTGTGACCCCCAAAATGGTACGTGCATTAGGTTATCTAAATTAGACAGACGTATCTTGTGACCTATATTTGCAAACCGATTATTATTATAATTATGCTACATGCAAAACAAAACAGACCAAAGTGACATGCGATGTGGTGTAATATTAGATATATATTTGTAATTTTGTCTTCTGTTTTTACCCAGTAATAACAATTAAGAGGTATGATGTGAACTGTTGTGCGAGTTTCATTTAGACTTTCTAATGTGTGATCATTGAGGATATCATTTGAATACACTGTTTCACTGTTTGTATATTTATTCTTATTTATTATTTAATTTTTTAATTCTTTATGAAAACCCGCACCATTCAGTCCCATTTCTGAATGTTTTTTAAAGTTCTAGAGGTGTTTTTCTGGCCTATTAGGCCTACGTTTCAATATCCGAGTGAGTGTTTTCAGCTATGTATGGCTTTTTTGTTTTAATAACCTTGCACACTATGGTGTTTGGACCAATCATTGTATGAATGCTGTTTATTCAGGATGCAAGGATCGTCCATTCGAGATACGATATGAGGAACAGAAATTCTCTAACTGTCCTGACTTAGTTAATAAGTATCCCAAATTTTGCCATCCCATTTCGATTTTCTGTTGCGCATCTTGTCAGACAGTAATAGACATTCCAGGTTAGCATGAAATACATATTTGCATTTACTGTTGGAAACCAGCTAATGTAGCAAATATAGTATCTCATTGCAATGTTCTTTACTAGTATATAAGCGACCACATCTTCTCTACCCCTCTATGCCAAGGTCTCTTCCCAGGTTGCCATGGCAACTGTCAAATTAGTTGCTATGTTGCTAGGTAACTATGTCACGTGACCTGTCAATAAAACTGGTTGCTTGGCAACCATGTCACGCGACCGGAGGTCACCAATCGCGTAACCGGAAGTCGCTTATCACGTGACCTGAAGTACCAGTTGCTATAGCAAACACCTGTCAATCATGCCAAGCTATCACGTGACCGGAAGTAGCCTATTACGCAACCGGAAGTGTAGCCATATCACGTGACCAAAATATTTTGAAACGAAACCGATATATCCATCATATAGCCTATATTTTTGACTATATATTAACCATACTCCCCAAGTTGCTTAGAAGTTAGAACATTATTTAGATATTCAGACGCTGAAATATTACGTCGAGGTCTCGTGCGAACTTCTTAACACGTGACACGCAAAAAAACTGCGGCTTCATCGATGCTAGTTCTGTAATAGGCGACGTCAGACGTCATGGTTTTCCGCGCATCACTAGTACGTCACACATAACGGGCGGAAAATTTTTCAGGAGACTCCACTTGTGTTTTTTTCTACTTCGAATTCGAATTCGCTGGAACTTTTTTTAATAATGTAGTATAATCTATTGAATATAATAAATGAGAGCGAGAATAATTAAGGTATATACTATGGTATATGCTCTTATTGAAATTAGTGGTACCTAGTTGATTATTATTTTCGTCTTTATAAAGTCACGTTTTGATATCCTTATAAAACAGCGATTCTATCGATGAAAATGCCTCGACGATAGTAATATTGTTACACATGGTGTTCCTCGATACATGGTACGATATCCTTTGTGTTTTGTTTTGGTATCTCACCGTCTCAGCATCTCGGTGTAGAGTACGATTGTCCCGGGTGTGAAATTTTCCATAATATTTTGTCTAAGATATTAGATAATAATGGAATAAGGCTGTCGCGCTTTCTTATGTCAAGGACCCCTCAGCAACCGCCAGCAATTTGTTTCTTTTAATAATATAAACACAAGCAAACAAATAATTACATATGGTAGACATTATTTATAGTTTATGTAAACTATATATGTAATGTCTCAAAATTATTGAAATATTAATTATTTAATTATGATACAAATTGCTTATATTCTGGACATTCATTGAATCAGTGATATAGTTAGCAATCAGTTGTGTCAATTAAATAAATGGTTTCAGTCAAACTCATTAAATGTAAGCAAAACGAAATAATTAGGTCATATTTGGGCGGAAAAGGTTAGGTCTAATTTAAGCATTAAAATTGACGGTGTAAATGTAGAATATGTCAAAGTTATTAAGTAATTAGGACTTCCGGTCGCGTGAAATGGTTGCCTAGCAACCAGTTTGATAGACAGATCACGTGACATTGTTACCTAGCAACTAGTTTGATCGACAGTAGACAGATTTTGTCTCAAGGTTGGTCTTTCCTATGTTTGTTTGACGTATAGTCATCTGAGTAATGAAAGATAATTCCTGCCACTGTTTGTAATTTTACCTAAAAATCCTATCCTCACACACGCTTGTTGTCTTAAATGTTGTGCGTAATGTCCATAGCTGCATCTTTATCTTAGTTATTCCACATTTCTACCAATTTTTATTTCACTTGAGTAAATGCGGTTGATAGTGACAGTAGATCTACAATTACCATAAATAAGCTTTCGTTGAACTGTGTATCACTATACGGTATAATTTTCAGTTCATGGCATATGTTTTAAAAGTTGTTGCAATAGTAGTAGAATACTTGTTGCTCTATAATAAATCAGTAGAATAGAAAGAGTATTTCTCACAGTATGTGATTGTGGGTGTTATGTTTTAATTTTTTTGTTGAATTAAAACTAACAACAAAATTACTGAAAAATATTTTTTTATAATCACTTATAATCACAAAGTAATAACAATCTCAGCTTGCTAATAACACTTTAACACTAACAGTTACTGTTATACGTAATCACTACAGCATTATGGTATCATCCAAAACGCGATGTTAACTTCAACAACTTGTACGAATTATTGGAACGTAGGAATTTGAGACACCGGCTTTTACAAGCTACGGGGCAGAATTTGGGACTTTATCGAACAAATAGAATATTCGATATGACGTAATTAAATTTAGAAATTCAGAAAGGATAACAATCTGAGTAAGGTAGGCATGGCGCAACGTGATTGACAAGTTCGCGAACAATCGAGGGTGTTCCCCGTTTGTGGCAACGATATCCCTAACCGGTTAAATCCAGTATGTTACAGGAGGGGAGGAATGTAATTCCAGTTTTGGCTTCATGAGTTGATAAGCAAATCTGTACTTGGTGGATTATTTCTTTGAGGATACATATCATATAACTCGAATGAAGTTCTAAGGAGATTTTGTAAGAAAGCTGATTAGCAGACAGGAATGATAGGCTATAGAAATTGGATCAACAATGTATAAGTGGACATATTCAGTAGGTAATTTTTCTCGTAACTGAAAATGGACAGTCTTGTTTATACAGCTACTGGAATGTTATTTTAAACAAATCTACCTGAATATTTACGGCTATATGTCTCCTCGAAATGACGAGCAATGCTGTTAACTAATCCGTACAACTCCGCTATAACATCATCTCTGTGTGCTATTAGCGATAAAAATTTATTTGTAGCTATTATAAACTATTTAATAACCATTATTGGCACGCTATTATGAACTTTTTAGAATTTAACGAACTCGAGATTATCCGAATTGATTAATTTCTTCCAGGCGAAGGCCTTTTGTTTAAATAACCAAATAAGTGTTTTAATGCCTGTTTAACCTCTTAATATACTAATGTTTGGAGGCCTTATTCCTTTAACATTCTGTTTTGATATCTGTATGAATGTTTTGGGGCCGGTTGGGGCTTTTATTTCAATATCTGTATGAGTGTTTTGAGGCCTGTTGGGGCCATTGTTTTAATATTTAAATGAGTGTTTGAAGTCATGTATGGCCTTCTGTTTAATACCCTATGGAGTGTTCTGGGGCCTATTTCGCCTTCTGTTTTAATATCGGAATGAGTGTTTTGATGCCTATTCGGCCTATTTTTTTGTTCTGTTATATTCAAGTGTTAATACGCCTATTTGAGTTTTTGTTTATTCTTCCTTTATTGTCTTCGTTTTTTGTTATTTGTTTTGGCAGAGGATTTTTTCTTGATTTCCCTAAAATTTTTCACTCATATGGAAGGATCATATTCTCGACTTTGCCAACATATGATTTCCTCTTTTTGTTGTTTGTTCCAGTTTCTACAGTATTATTCAACATTGCTATCTATTTTGTGCTCACTGTCCATTTACATAATTGTATCTAACATAGATCTGTATTACTTGTATACTGTGAGGTGTTAATTTTATATAATTTAAGTAATTACATTATACATAGTCTTAGACCATTAGGCTATTGTTTCATATCAGGTGCGTCTGAAAGTTTAGCTAATAAGTTTACGTAAATCAAATAAATTTGATTAATTTTTATTTCACCTAAGGCCTTTTTTCCTTCGGCATATTTTATTCTTTGTTATTTTTCTGTTTTACTTTTTATAATAGTTAGGTGAGCGTCTTGAGGCCTCTTCGGTAGTGGTTAAATCATTTCACTCATCATCGCTTATTGTTACCCTCCTAATTTGAAACGTACACTCGTCACTAGCAAATTTCCGTCAGACCGCTCACTCCATGGGACTCAACCATGCAATCCACCTCTCTGCAAACTTTGTAAACATCTCGACACCAGAGACTCCATGATGGGCCCCAAACTTGGTTGGCTCCTACTCCTGCCATACATACTTCCGATGTCATTTACGCAATCACCAGCCTGTCCTAAAGCTGTCAACATTGGAGAAACGGGACAGACTCTACGCCAACGTATGAACAACCACCGATCCAATATCCGCTCCATTCACTCTGAGAAACCACTTGGCCAACACTTTCAACTACCCAATCACTCAAAAGAAGACTTCCGTGTCCTCATCCTCATGAAAGTCCACCAAAGGCGACGCATCAACAGGGAAATCCAAGAATTAAAGATGATAACGAAACTCAACAGTGTCACTGAAGGACTAAACAGAGATAAGGGATTTCTCGCACACTCCCAGTGACTAACCTCTTCACATTGACTGCCTATCACAGCCAAATTCTACATATATTACCACACTTCCTTATTCCCCTGGTATACTTTCCTTTGTTTCTACTACTTATCTGCATGTTATATTTTTCTGACCACCTGTTATTTTCTTACTACCTTTTGACATTCACACTCTGTCCACTTTCTATAGCTTTACTTCTGTGTCTGTCCTTTGTTCATACACCTTTATTCTCTTCCCACTCCAGTTGTGTCGTTGATCATGTCCTTTATTGTCTCCTCTGTGATCTATGTGGTTACAGCGTGATTTCGGTCGAGTATTTTAATCTGTATGCTAGGGAGGCAGCTGGCGTAGTGGTAAGAGCGTTTGACTTTGAATCCAGGGGTCCCAGGTTCCACTAACTGTGGCGTTTTACGGGCTGAAAACGCTTTAAACCCCATTGCCCATTCGGTGGTCTGTGTAGCCCTTGCAGTGTGTCTCTGTTGGAGCTTTTTACATCTGACTCTTGCTCTGCTTCAAATGCTCAATATGTATTCTCTATGTCGCTTACCTTCCCGCTATGTCATTATCTCGCTGTGAATAAACATGGACCTATCATAGACTTAGCGGATTATGCGACATATGTACACATTTGGATCCAGTAGCGTGGATAAAAAAGGTATTCGTCCGCCCAGACTCGGTGGGTTTTTCACACTAGATGTTTCCCCACCCCATATAAATGAGGTTACACCTGACTTAGTATACTTGATATATGGAAGCTTGTGTTAATCCTATAGTTAGTCAACAAGGTGGTACCTTTGTATTTTCGTAATGGCTAGCATTGTAGAGAGCCTAGAATGTCATAGACAACGGTCACCTTTGTAATCAGCCTATAATCACATAATCAAGGCATCCCAAGTAAATATTTTTATTGATGTAAAAAAAAGATGTGTTTTTCCTTGTGCTATTCTCGCAATACTGCTGTATATGAAGTTCAAAGGTTGCATCTTTTTAAGTGATTGTAATGACGCCGAAATATTTCCTGGTATATCAGTGTGCGGCAATGTAGTAGGCTTTTTGACAAAATGTTCAGATAAGGATAAAATAAAGTTGTCGAGCTGGAGGTGATTGCTAACAATCATTTTAACCAACAAAACTATTTTATCGGGTGAATATAGTACAAGTAATTTTAGTAGGATAATTGTATGCACAGCAAATCTTTGTATCTACGTAGACTTGGTGTTTTCTCTGCCATTCTCCTGCTCCAGTGCATATTTCATGTATGTCACCACCCCTACTGATTGCACCCGATGAAGTATACTTGTATACGAAAACTTGTGATAATCATAATCTTAGGAAGTCAATAAGGTGTTACCTTCACTTTTCATAGTAAGAAGATTATTTTGCTATTTGTCGGCCTGCGTAGACAGAGAAACACGTTTTTATATGAAAAAAGATCCACGGCTGTATATAAAGGCATCTAACTTTTCAAATATATATGATTATAACAGCCTGATTCTCCAAAGATGTACTGGCGTACAACATCAATCAATATATCATATTAACAGCCTGATTCCCCAAAGAAGTACTGGAGTACAACATCAATCCATCGCAAAGACTTTAACATCGACAATGTCATAAATTCAATGACGTTTGGGCTTTGATATTCTTGTAATAGAATTATCACCAATGCATAAAGTTGTGTAATTAACGCTTTTGACTGAACTGCACCCGTCCTTTATTAAAAGCGTTGTCTTATACGACTGCATAATCACGCGTACTAATACAGGATGAATGTTTCCTGACTCGTACATGTGGACTAAGGTTTTTGGGCTTGATACGAGGGCCACACTGTACGAAAATTACGAGACAATAAGTTTATTCCACGTTATTGTATTAATTATTTCATTCCTTGTTTTCCAGGAAAGTACTAAAAGCGCCTGGCTGCTTCATTCATGGGCACCGCGTGTACGCTGCTGTCACTAAATTTATCGAAATAGTCATTTCGTGCAAAGTCAATAAAGCCATTGACCGAACCAATGCCTTGATTGCATTATATGTATAATAGAGGCATGTAAGAGGGCACTCGTGTATGAGAGCACGCCCCGAGGCATGTACGTGTGTAGCAGGATTGGATTAACTCGTTGTGTAGGCCTCCAGAAAACACCTGAATGCATACTGCAGTGTCCAGGCGAAAGGTTGAGCCAATGCCCACCGCTGGTTGGATGGGTGCAGAGTTAAGCAGCATACAGATTACGAACCATCCAGATAGAGTCCATAACGAAAGTGTTGGGACAGGGGTAAGTAACCCTTACACCACCGCATTGCAAGGACAAACCCAGACCTGTATAGGCAGACGTGGTTTAAAGCGCTTTAACAGCAACAAATGAAGTATCGCGGACTAGGTAAGCAGGGAATCTCACCAGAGTCCTTAGGAATACGATTTGAAGCATTTGACCGAAACGCGACCTGCACGTGGGTACGTGTGTACACGAGTACATTGTGTGATTCATAGGTATGCACGCACGTGTGTATAACCTTATGCTTGTGCACGATGTCAGTCGGTGAATAAGATCAGCAGGGGCCCCTACCAATAAGGAATTACAGTAGTCCAAGCGGGAGAGAATCAGGGAACAGATAATAGTCACCGCAGTAGGGCGAGTGATATATGGTCTGATGCGACTAATGTAGTGCGATTTCATGTAACAGGACCTGCATACAGAGTTAACTTGGTCAGAAAATGACAGATTTTTATCAAAGATGACGCCAAGTTCAAGTTCTTAATTGATAAACCAAATCAACGGGTACACAACACATTATGAAATAACACAATCCATAATACAAGCTACAGTAAATAAGAATAGCTAAGTTTAACATCAATAAGATGGGGACTACAAGAAAATAAATTCAAGACGGTGGGAGATGTGGGCGGCAAAAGAGGATGTGGGAGATTTTGTCTATTTCATACGGACACTAATATAATATAGTAAAAATGGAGTTTTTAGCGCCCATGCCATTAGTTGATGGTCATCATTAGGAGACATGGAAGCGTGAGTTTGAGCAGTTTCTTGTCGGCTCTGAAAAAGATGGGGCAACAGATGTGGTGAAGATCGCCATACTGCTTCTGGTGATAGGACCAAAGGGAAATGACATATACGATAATTTCAGACTTTCATAGGACGATAGTAAAAAGTACGATGTTGTTATAAAGAACTTCGATGAGTTTTGCGAGCCTAGAGTAAATCTATTCGTGCAGCGCGACATTGAATATAAGCAGAATGGGCAGGCTATTGACGATTTCGTCATTGAGCTGCTAAAGCAGGCACGGAAATGTGACATAGGGGATATGTTTGAGAACCTTATCTTGCAGGCTTTAGCAATGGGATTAGATAATGTTGCGATGAAGAGAAAACTATTTGAAATTGATAATATTGCTCTCAATGTGGCTATACAGAAATTAAAGTCCCTTGAAGCCACTGATCGAGATTTGGCCACTTCCGAAGCCGCCCATGTCCATGCAGTTTCAAGTTACATGGATCGATCTCACTCTGAGTTAAAAGGATCTAAACCCAAAAATTATAGATCAAGGAATGTTGATAGCTTTAGGCCAAAGGGGAATAATAGTAGATCCAATAGAGATTTAGTCAATACTTGTGAAAGGTGTGGTTATTGCCATGTTCCCAGCAGATGCCCTGCCTACAATAAAACATGCCACAAGTGTGGATTGCGAGGACATTTCAGCAAACAATGCAGATACAATAGTGACGTGAAACATGGCAATTCACAGATACATCACAATAACACCTCTAAATTACGACCTAATTTGTATAAGCTAGACGATCAATCAGAAGAAGAGACATCACAAATATCAGTAACAAAATGTGATAAAAAGCTACTAGTTGACCTTGATATTTTGACTGAAAACGATACAATAACAAGCATAAAAGCACAGGTTGACACAGCAGCATCAATAAATGTAATGTCATAGGACGACTATATCAAAATTGGTAGGCCACCAACAAAACACAGCAGTAAAACATTGACGATGTACAACGGGACCAAAACACGCCCCATCGGCACAGTTAAAGTAACAGTAACGGATGATGACCAAGAGTTTCCGCTTGCGTTTGAAATAGTGGATACGAACAAGCAGACTTTGTTGTCCTTAAATAGTAGCCTTAAGTTAGGACTATTTGTTATACGATAATCGCATACCAGAACGATAAATTACTGTAGCTGAGTAGTCATCATGTAAGGTACATCTCATCCAAGTGAGTTTGTATCGATCTGTTCATTGTAATATAATAATCGGATAGCGGATCAATGAATTACTATCACGTAGCACCCTTTGTGTAACGTGCTGTATTCTGCCAATGACAGCATTTTTCTAATATCAAAGGAAATGTGATGGGAAAAACTATATTGCCAACTTTGTTACTGGTAGCTGTACGTTTTATCGCATTTCAAAGTATGTCATCAGCTTTAAGGTTTCTCTATTGTACGGGTTTGTTGTAATCTTTAGAATCCATGTAAAATAGAAAAATAGAGTTTCCCGAAGCGCAGTTGAACTGTCACAATAATGTCGCTAGAGTGTTATTGTTTTGTAATAAAATCACGTTAGTATGAGAGGGAAAAAACGTCGTATAGGCCTTTATTTTTGCAAAAATATAGATTCAGCTATATAAGTACCCGCGATCGTGAACTGACTCGCTATTATCAATCTTGCTTATGGAAAAAATGATTTGTAAATTTACATTGAATTATCTCCCTAAAATACCATCCACTGCAATATACAAGGCATGCGGCTAGTCGAGAATATCGATACATATAGCCGTAATTTGCGAAGGGTACGAGTTTAATGCCGTTACTTAGCTATCAACTATATTATATATAGCGTGTGGTTTCGTTGCAGAGTACCGCGTGAGTGTGACTGCTAGGAACTCCAGCTATCTGCGTCATCTTGCCCGCCAGCTGCCTAGGACTTCTATCGGCCATTACCCCACCCCACCCCGTCGCTGGTCGTTTAGAGCATTATTAATTATTAAGCGATGTAACGAATAAAGATTGCCTATTTATTACGGTAAATTCGATTCTTGTACCATTTGTCTAACAGAGAAGTGTCAGTCAGCATCGGGGAAAATCATTGGCTTTCGACATTGACTGTAGACTCGTCTCAGTTTCTGGTACAGACTCCCACTGGTAGATCTTCAATTTCGAATGCCTCGACTGAAATCAACCTGGATGTTGACTTCCAAAATGGCAGCTAGGAGTCATAGCGAGTGGTAGGAGAGGGCCGCACAGACAGATCGTAGTGATATTTTCGATCTCTCGACTTCTCCGTATTTATGCGGTCTTTTATCTGTTTATGATGTTAGATAAGGAGGGAAGGTGTCTCGGTACTCGATGGGAAGCATTGCAGTCAGAGAAACCTGCGGTTAAATGGAAGCAGTTGGTCAAGTGGTAGGAATGCCGGACTCGTAACCGAAAGGTTGCGCGTTCGAAACTTCCCACTAGTTGACTTTTCTGCGGTGATCCTCAGCTAGTCATTTATCCCCGATTGCTTGAGTAAACCCGTCTCTAAAATGGGTAGATGCTCGATATTATCTTTAGCGGGGTGATATATGGGTATCGAAGGTATTGTATATGCGCTGAATAGCTGCCAAAAAAAAAAACATTTTATTGTAAACCGCATCTGAGAGCCTTTCTTGGCTGATACTTGCGGTATATAAATGTTGTACTTTACCTTTTTACTTTTACCTTTTATCTCCATCATTTTACTATGTAGTTTTTGGTGTGAATGTGCTGTATCTTCGAAATATTTAATTTTATATGCAGATAAATATTGTATTTAGGGTGTTTATATTCATATCTCCAACAATATAGTTGATTTCCACGCCTAGACGTCTACATTTAAATATTCAAATAATAATTATACGCAATCCGATCAATTGTTGTATATCCAACTCTCGAAATCCGTTTATAGAATCTACCTAAACATACGTTATCTGACAAGTTTCAGTTTTCCTTTTTTATTTCCACAGACCAGTTTAAATGCCAGGCCCCTTGTGAGATAAAAATAGTAAGAAATGGACGGAATGGAAAAAATGCATTATAACCTGTACGTTGATTTTGACTCGTTTCAGTAATCAAAAACTAAAATGTGATAGGTACATGCTGAAGAATCTCTAACCTTGTTGAGGCAGTTGAGCTTCTCCATTGGATAGACAGTCTTGTCGCACGCCGCGCATTTAGGATTCATCTTGGGTTCTTGTCAGACGTCGTCCACGCGCGTCTTCGCTGATTGTGGGCGATCACGGGGCACGTACAAATCGACTTGAAGTTTGCTGACTGAAAACATAACAGGGCAAATCTTTCTCAATATTTAGGCACGAAAATTTCGCTCATTTCCTACTGTGGAAGACACAGGTAAAATACTTGGTTAGTGCGGGTTCGAACAGGCAACCTTTCGCATAAAAGGCCACGGTCTTGAGCACTGCACCACTGGCGCCGACAGAGTCTCAGATTGACTAATACAAATTCGTCGTGGATACTGGCACACGTTTCCTAATTACTGCGTGTCCACTCCTGTTTAACAATGGCCACTAACTACACCGTGCCGCACATGACACGAGGGTCGTCCAGCTCCTATTTTTCTATGTATAGTCTTTCCCATAAATCTCGCACATTTAGGGATTTCTCGTATACATTTGAGAAAACATCTGACCTACCGTTTGTGGTCAAGAAACCGACCGTAAAGTGATGATTGTCTTATCCGATAGCATAATACACGTTCAGAAAGCAGGGATCAACTTTCAGGGATACTCTCTCGTTATCCAGGGTGATGCCACAGTGTCGGGACTAGAAAGTATTCTATTTTCGTTCCAACATTGTCACGCCGGGGAAAGTGTGGTCAACTAGATACGTCGCATTCTGTACTAATGACCTATTTTAACGGAGTTTATCTTCCAAAATTCGGGAAGTTGATACACAAATAAAGGCATCTGTCAAATGATATAATACTACAACACGAATAATTAAAATTGCTTCTAGAATTTACTTTTGAATGACCCGAGTAATTTTGATGCGCACAGAAAGAGGTGCGGTTCTCGTCGCTATGAACAAAATTGACTTTACGGCTTCCACAAAGGTGTTTTCAGGTAGATCAATAGTCAACATCGATGTATTGAACCATGTCACTCGCCCCTTGTGATATACACCCGGTCATATACCCCTGATCATAAAGTAAGCCGCCCAACCGGTTGTGGACTATTTCGAGAACACACACATAGACCTTCAACAACGCTGATGTCGATATGAACCCATTACGTCACATAAGGTGGCGTATCCACCAACGAGTTCCTAACAATTTACTTCTAACCAACAACATTGAAGGTTGGCACAGACATATGCAAGGCAATATCCTACCATGCCCACCTTTGTGAATTACTGGTCATACATCGCACTAAATGAGGTGGTCCTCACCCAAATTCGAGCTGGGGGACCAGCACCTTCAGAGGCCAAAATACCTACACGGAAACAAACAATTGTCGCAGACTATGACAATAGGCAGATTCCTGGTTACTTAAGAGATATTGCACATAATAGGGACTGTGTTGTCGTGTAAGCTATATTGTAGATCACGAGAGCAGACTCTGTTAATCGCTGTGTGTGAGTGTGTGTGTCATGACACAGGGAATTACACGTGTAATTGAAGTACAGTTGAATTGACCTGTATTATAATGAATAATACTCACCGTGATTATTATGACTACTACCCTCTTATCAAATAAATAGGAGCCCACACCACCTCAAATACGACCACTTCTGCCCTCGATACGACCCTACACCACCTCAAATACGACCACTTCTGCCCTCGATACGACCCTACACCAACTCAAATACGACCACTTCTGCCCTCGATACGACCCTACACCGCCTCAAATATGACCACTCCCGCCTATGATGCGACCTACTTGAATCATCTATAGGAAAAGATTACGTGACATCGGGAACGCGCCCAAGAATGCCAGTTGTGACAAGCACAGAGCACGGTGAACGAAGTAACTTCGATTCGCCAGCTGGTAAAATAGGAGACGCTGTCACATGATCGCGGTCGTGACGATCGAAGGAACCGAACATACAGAATGTCATCGTTGGTAGAATATCGTATCGTAACGTATCGTATCGTTGAACAATATCGTATCGTAACAAAAAGTGCAATTCTCAGTGAAACTGATTCGCTTCACAAATTTGATGTATGTCCGGAAAGATTTGTAAAAGAAGCTCACATTAGTACTTAAATTCATATTTTGCTAGGTAAAGCTATGATCAAATCGTCGGTATCTGGGTTAGAGGGTTTCATAAAATGTTCCTGTAATGGGCCAACATATCGACGGTCCCATCGACGGTCATATCGACGGTCATATCGACGGTCATATCGACGGTCATATCGACGGTCACATCGACGGTCACATCGACGGTCACATCGACGGTCACATCGACGGTCATAACGACGGTCATATCGACGGTCCCATCGACGGTCATATCGACGGTCACATCGACGGTCATATCGACGGTCACATCGACGGTCATATCGACGGTCATATCGACGGTCACATCGACGGTCACATCGACGGTCATATCGACGGTCACATCGACGGTCACATCGACGGTCATATCGACGGTCATATCGACGGTCATATCGACGGTCATA
>WURV02147967.1:0-17937 GCA_011762755.2 Epimenia babai | reverse complement strand
GGATGGACGGACGGACGGACGACGGACGAACTCCGATCAGAAAAGCTCACCGAGCATAAGCTCAGGTGAGCTAAAAAAACATACTGATACGCATAGGATGTTAGGAGAAACATTGAATCATGGAGAGGGGAATTCCCGCATTCAATGTATGGACGGAATATTGTAATATGGCATTGTACCGAAAAATGTAAATATCTGTAAAGAAAATGGGTAAATAGTAATTTAATTAACTGCTAACTAGATTGGTTTTTAACTTTGATTGGAAGAGCCTCCTTTCGTCTATTTTACGGAGGTCTGTTGGCAACTGGTTCCATGCTTTCGCAGCAAAACAATGCGGATTAGGCCCCTTGCGGATTTTTAGTTCTCAAATTGTCAGAGCTTCACGTAAGTTTATGACATCAGCATTCGTCGTAAATCGTTGAACTAAAATTAAACTATGTGGGTAGCGAACGTACGAGGAGCAGCAGTCACATGCCGGGTAATTTTCGACAAATTACCGACAAAATGGCCGAGCTTGCAAACCACGGACAACATTGCAATATATACAAGTCGCAACATCTGATGTTCATAATCATAACTCTTCGAAAAGTATTTTCAATTGACGCAAGCTTCTCATGGACAATTGCGGCAATGAGGCAGACCAAACAGAGGTCTCCTCAAGGCCGTTAGGGACAATACCGCACATCAAGCAGAAAGCTCCTGTTGGTCGTTTTAACAATCCCGCACACCAAACAGAGGTCTCCAGTTGGTTGTTTCAGACAATCCCGCACACCACACAGAGGTTTTCTCAGGGCCGTTCAAAACAATCCCGCACACCAGAGGTCTCCTCATGGTCGTTTGAGACCATACCGCGCACCAAACAGAGGTCTCATCGTGGTCGTTTGAGGCAATCCCGCACACCAGAGGTCTCCGCAGGGCCGTTTGAACACGCACCAAACATATAACTGTGACGCAGTCTCATCGTGCCTAATTCACACGACATCGCACCCGAAATAAACATGATATAGTGTACTAATGCTCAGTTCACACCATACCTCACCCGAAATAAACATGACGCAGCGTACTAATGCCCCGTTCACACTCTTCTGTACACAAAGAAACGTAACGCGGTCTACCCACCGTTGATTCACATCATACCGCACCAAACATCCCGCGTGTATTACGGTAACCGTATAAATGCCTCCTACAGCGATACAGTCTCGAGCATCATCTACCACCGGATCGATACGCCAATGTCTATACAACGTCTATCAACGAAAATCATTAGCAATACTCTAGCTGCTGACGTTATTGAAAAATCCCTCAGCGTAACTGTACATGCAGCAGTGTGTAATTATATCGACTTAGAATGCACTATATATTTATATACACCCTTCTAATCATTATTTTGCATTCGCAGTGATATATAATGTATAAATGTGCTCTCTTTCTCCTCTCCCTCTCCCTCCCTCCCAGTATTCAGTAGTTGGTAACCGACAGAATATACTATAGTATAAGAGAGAACACTTCGTGCCCTCTCCCTCCCAATATTCAGTAGTTGGTAACTGACAGAATATATTATAGTATAAGAGAGAACGCTTTGTGACGGAGGACAGAAGAGTTATATAAATATAAAGCAAGATGAGTGGCTAAAGGTAGAAACGACAATAATCGGTACAGGATTGACCTGGATAGAAAAAAAACCAAAGGTCGGACGGAGCAAGTATAAATTGGTACGATATACCTGTTAGATAATGACATTTTATCTATATCGACGTCGGTAACTAAGGGAAGAGATGGACAAAGGTCAAGTCTTGACCATGCTAGAAAGGCAATAAATACAGCAAAAACTTTTGGATAAATAAGTCAATTTTACTTAGATTTCCTCACGAACACCCACGTTTTTCGATGAACGATGAAATGAGTATGGAGTAGGCTATTGGTTTAAAAATTCGATTATTTCTCAGTTCTCTTTCTTGACATATTATGTATGTGATTTATTAAGCAAATGTAAATACTGTAAGTACTGTAAATACTGTAAGTAGCTACTGTAAATACTGTAAGTAGCTACTGTAAATACTGTAAGTAGCTACTGTAAATACTGTAAGTGGCTACTGTAAATACTGTAAGTACTGTAAATACGTACGTATATGGCTAGGATCAGACGTTAGCAACTCGCCGTATTCGAATTCGATCACATTCAAAAGAACCGATTTGTCTTGACTCAGCGTTGAACGTTCACTCGGATCGTCGATAGCGTGAGGTACAAAGTCTGCGAGATATCGCGGCTTAGCGGCAGAAACAAATTCGCGCGACCCAGAAATGCTGTAGTATTTGATTAGGGTAATACATTATCGATGCTTGCCACTGGATGTTATGTGACTAGCGAGCGCCGAACGAACGGAGGATATTGAGTTATCGACGGTGTGTGCCGATTGCGCTATCGTTCGCTTTGTCTCTTTTCGGAAAGTCGGACCGGCGGATTTACATAGTTGTCGCGGCATGGTAACTGTTTACATAACGTTTAGCACCATTTCCAATCAGATATATTTTAATTAGATCTCTCAATTAGATCACACGGGCAGTCAACAATAGGTAATCTAATTAACATCAAATAAATAGAAATACTCTTAGTCCATTAATTGCCATTAACCTTCCTGCTTCAGTCAGGAGAGAAATGCACAGAAAAAAAACCTATATCCCTGATGGGACTCGAAACCACGACCCCCGGATAACCGGTCTGGTGCTCTACCAACTGAGTAGCTTGAAAGGGTTCGAGTCCCATCGGGGGTATAGGTTTATCCTGTGCATTTCTCTCCAGCTATTTATAGAACCACACTGGCTATCCTAATTACAATCTGCTTCAGTCAGTTGACTTTAATTATTCATATATGATAAACCTGTGCATGACCTCTAAGTTTATTACTATATTTCATTCAAATACGATGTCATTTTATTTAAGTTCACAAAGGCAACTGCTACTTGCGGAGGCCGAGGTCGGCGTTCAAATTTCGCTTTGTGGTTTTAGTCTTGTAACATTTGTGATTTGTACACTCAAAACATATGGAACGTAACTCGGCAGAAAAAACTTCTAATTGTTCTGATCAAACGTTCTTGTCAGATTGCAGCGGTTTTTTTGTGGTTATTGTCAAACAGACGGAATGAGTATAATATAGGTTACCGAGATTTTTACCAATTCATAACTTTTGAGGGACGATAATTCAGATAAACTGATGCTATACCATAGAATTACATAACAGGAACCGACAGTGCGAGAAACTTCTAAACGAAAGGAATTGTGAAACCGTTATACAACAAATAAATAATGGAAAATATTCTAAAACGCAGAAAAGTATATTATCATATTGACAAGAGATTAAATAAACGTGCTATTGAATACTAGGCATGCAAATAGACATGGCACGATACATAAAGATGAGTGGATTTTTATTAGATTTCAAGTCGTAAAATTCAACGAAGCATCCGACTAAATATGAATGCATTGTTTGAAGTGCTGTGTTTTATATATCTTTTAAATATTTTTTGTTATGAATTAGTACAATATTGCATAAAACTGTTTTAATATGCCAATAAAGATTTCACGACACTCGGTAAATGACTGCGTTTGGCTGTTAGAGCGAGATGCGTCAAGTATATGATCATAGGATTGCCGCACAAATAGTGAGTGTGTTTTTTTTAAATTCAAATTTAAAACTTTTATTCAATACAATATATACGTCACTGATTACATTGTTACTTTTGAACAAGATAAAAAAAATTGTACAGTAAAACACGAGGAAATAATAAGAACATAATAGTGATCTTAGGGCATATTTCTAGATTGGATGATGTTTGAGGGATTGGGATGTATTGAAGGGAGACACACGAAGTGTGACACTTAGTGTCCCCGGGTTGTAAAGTTTTGTTCGATAAAACATCTTGTAAAAGCCAGTATGAGCCTAAATAGTGACAATAGAACACGGGCAGTGAAAAAGAACTATATGCTTGCGTTTTTGGTCAGGATGTCAAAGGTTCGAGACACGCTTGGCCGCAAATCGTCTGAACCCACACGCGTCAAGTCAGGTGGAAAGGTAGCGAATTGATGTTCTGGAGTTGTAGCTGAATTCACGTATTATTGGCCTCTTTTGTTAGAAATATTAGGCACGAACTGTATCGAAGTGTCTTAGTCAAAAGTTCCCGACGATATAAAGAGACAATCAACATTGTAAAAGCGACTGACATTTACTACCAATTACAAAGTAGCACGAAAAACTCGTATTTTCCCGTTTCTTTATTCAACATAAGACGCTTAACCTCTTAATAAAATATTGACCACAACTGCATCGAAAATAGTCGTACATGACATCATCTATTATAACTGTACGGACGGTCATTCAAGTCGAGCAGTAAAATCGTAATTAATATCGTGTGACCTAAGTTTAATAGCTTTAGTGACCCAAATCGGAAGGTGACGGTACATCTCAAGTTACTCGACCAAACATAGCAACTGTCGCTTAAGGTGGTCGGATGATGTACGTGTGCGCCTGGCAAGATTGTGCGTCCTGTCCACGAGCAACTAACCGTATCTTACGACGTCACCTCGAGTTTTTTTTTAAATAGAATTAAACGTTATTGTAATGGCGGCTATTTACAACGATCAAAACAAATTTTATCATTGAAATAAAGGGAATTGCTTAGCAAAAGGGTGATAATTAGGGTAATTGTTGTCTGCCATTGTCAGACCCTTACAAATCTATCTCTATCTTACGAGGCTGTGGTTATCACGACAAACTGATTGGCCGCATTTGGTGGGGAAAACAATGGATTGAAAACCGCCGGAGAAAATTCACCCTCTGTCAATTCATTTCACTGGTTCCGAACGCCATCAGCCTGCATTTGTCGCCCACTTCGTTAGATTTGTGATATATTATGTTTGTTTACAGCGAGATAGCGGAGAGGCAACGAGAAGTGATATATATAATATATAAAAATCTTTGTCTTAAGGCTATTGCTAAACGTCTTTGAATAAATCATCAATAATACTGTATTATTTTAATAGCGTTTCGTTATCTTAAACAGTGTCTGGAATCTATTTGGTATTTTTCGATACATTTTGGGTAACGCGAGACTTCGTGAAAGAGAGATCACGTCACCGCAGTTATGGCCGATTTGTAGGTCGGTTGAGTAATCTTCCTGAATCGCCCAGGGTGCTTTCAGTCCAGCTGAAGACCCACTGTTTATTAAAATAGCAGTCACTAGAGGCCGTAATATCGCGCCGAGAGTTGATAACGAGTAAAATTGCTGCGACTTTATCACCACTTTCTTGTACTTTTGTTTAGAAATACGCTCGTTAAAAAGGCTCAAGATCTCCTGGATAAACCCATAAACTGTAATAATAAACTTCAATTTCCGTTAGTCTTAAAAGGTGCTTCTGTTTGTTCTTTGATTTTCTGCCAACTTTGTCACCACTTCTACCAAATTTCAAATCAAAATGGCGGCGTCAAGTAGAACTAAAATCCTTAAACGACATAGTGGAACCAAAATCCATAACCGTGCTAAGCAGAGCGAAAAATTTCAAACATCACTAAGTACTTGAATCGAGTTTCACAAAGGCTACATGCTCTAGTTTTTAAAGTTGCAATATTAGGTCAAAACTGCTGTGAAAGCACCCAGGCGGCAAAACATTTAGTGAAATAAGTCGTAAAATGGACAAAGTACTCCATAATATGGAGTATATTAGGGTAGGTCGGTTGGTAGCCAAAGAAGAACTGACACAAAGATCTTTTCAGTATAAAATGTATTATTGTAGACAATTACTGATTTATAGAGACATGTATTACGATTTTAGTTCGTGCAATAAAAGAATATGAACTGTACATATACACTATATGTAAGTATTAGATGTCGCATATATACATATACATATACACATCGGAAATTGCTTAATGCAGTAGTAGTTCACATCAACGGGGTGAACTACCAAAAACTGGAGGTCACAGGTATAAATCGGTCATAAATTAGCAGAAATTATGACATGTGTGAAACTTTCCGTGCCAGATCCCACCTGGGTATTGCTTATAGTGGAATGTTGTCGGCTTACACCGACAATTCCCGCGTGTCGATGGGCGACGTGAAAGTAACTGTCATTCCGGAGTGACTCTGTTTTGTGGTGAAATCGTCTGTACTTCCAAGTTAGTTATAAAACATCGTTTAAGGCAAGACACTCGACACGATCGGGGATATCGCTTCCCTTCGCTCGAAAGATCTCAATTCTGTCGACATGATATTACGTACCAACTTAGTTATGGATTGACTTAATCGTTCGCGGAAACTGTGACAATATTTTATTACAACATCGAACGCAGGTATGTCAAGTTCAATGCACTGTTGGCTCACGCTACACATTATTGGTAATTGCAAAAAAAAAACGGACGAAGAGATTTCCTGTAAGCAACTGGCAATTTTTCATAAACATATTTCTGATAGGCACCCCATAGGTGAGTACAATAAAATCTAGTTGGAAAACTTCGAGAGTTTTTTTTTCACTCTATGTGAACATTGGTCTAACTTTCGTACGATCATGTTGGAACGTCTAAAAACGGATCGCGATTTTCTTTTAATATCTTCTTTGTCACACATGTCACTACGTATAACCACATCAACATACTTGTACTTATCCACCTACTGTAGCGATTGCCCTCCAAGGTATATATCAGGGGCATCATACCTAACTTTTTATTCAATTCATTTCACATACATGACCTTAGACTTAACTGTTAAATCTTGTCATATAGATCAGCATATATTTTCACATATATTTGAGAGACTTTGGAGGCCAACTTTACTGGGAGACAGTAGCATGATCATCAGCGTAAAACAAGTGGTTGTACGAGAGATAACCGTATGTACAACCTTTCTCTTTTTGACAGCAACTAACTAAGCTCACTAACATACGGAACAAATAATTTGGAAGAAGAGAGAACGTCACCCTGTTTTGACCCTATTAGTACCCTTAAAGTATTTCAGACATTATACCATTCCACCTAATACAAAAGCTCTGTATTGTATACCAATACATAGTCATTCTTACAATATACACCGGCACATATCTGTCGAGTAAAATTCTGAACAGTTTTTAATGGTTGACTCTATCAAAAGCCTCGATGCATGTAATAATGAAATGTATATGTTACTGCTGTTTTCTCTATAATTAGTAGTTTTACACAAAAAATATGATTAATGGAGTACCACAGGGAGGTAGTCTAGAGCCAGGTCTGTTATACATGATTATTTATGTACAAAGACTGGATGAATCACGTGATGAAATAGAGAACAACTATTTATAATGTATGCATTCAATTGTACCTAAGTAACAATCCGAAAACAATATATCGTCATTTGTGACACAATCAAATTAAGACACGCTGGAGCCGAGTAATGAGTATCGTTTTAGAATTGGATGGTAGAAAAAACAACCTTTTGATAACAGGTTGTGATGATTTAATGTGACTTTCAATGAGTCGTAATAGTTGGAGTTATGAGGACTGATCATTATTATTGGTCCATTTTTGGGGAACATTTCACCGTTGCTCACTGAGACGTGACACCTAGGATGACTGAGGATTGGTGTGGCAATGGGGTTGGCAAGTGGTCAGGCATGATAAGGAATCATAATACAACTGCTATATTCCAGAGGTGTATACCAATGTCACACCCTGAGATCTAGGAAAGAGGAATCCATTGGCCCCAGTCGCTACAACTTGGTCCGCTAATTTAGGATGCGCGGTACAAATAACACTCGGCGGTAATAGTAAGTAAAACGTGATAAATGGATAAACTGATGAAATGAACAGGTAGGAATATGAAACAATGAATGAAACTCCAGAAGCTTGGCACGGCGGATGAAGATCTGAAACGATCGTACCAAACCATGCGGGAATAAATCAATGATTATGAAAATAATTCAAATAACATTCAAGGTTACATAAAGGAAAGATCACGAAATAAAATGCACTAATTATAACGAATGAATTTTTTACAGTGACTTTAAAATAGTAGACATTGGAAGGTTGGTTATATGTCGAGGTTAGTTAACAAACTGATGACGTAATAATACGTACAACGAAAATACAATTCATAACAGGCATCGGGAAAGGCTTTTAATGCAAAGGGAAATAACTAAAATTAGGTGTCTTTTTCAAGTTATGGTGATTCGATGAGAGACTTGTTATCATGACTGATTATTTGGCCAGGTCTGCCCCAAAACCAGTCAATTTTGTGGCTAGGTCTTTCCCAAAAGCCAGTCAATTGTTTGGCTAGGTCTTTCCCAAAACCAGTCAATTATTTGGCCAGGTCTTTCCCAAAACCAGTCTAAAATAGTTATAGAAAAAAATGCGACATAAAATCTATAAAAGTCCAGCAGAAAAATGCATAAAAGTACTGATTGGTAAATACTAAAATATATATATATATATTTATTATACCGTATATATGTATTATATAATTATAACAGAAGACAAAATGCCATACAGGATTATATTAGAAAACACACACAATATTAAACTATATCTACTATACAATAATATAAAATGTACAATTGGTATAATTATATTATTATAAGAGAGGAACATACATAAAATTGAGCACTAAATCTAGGACATTAATATTATAATTAAGTGAGGAATATAGTATATGTCTGTAGAACATATCAATATATTGCAGTGTAATTATGGAGGATATAATTGAGAATACAATGTAACAATGTCACAAATTTTGAAATACAGCAAATGATGGATAATTAATTCTATTTCAACGTTTATCAGGCTTAATGTTAAAATTACTACGGACAGGGGTTAAACCGGAGACCTGTCAAATTGACTGAAAGTTCATATGAGAATATTTTATTAGATTTTAGGATTGTGTTGCTGTATTCGGCTGATTTAGGGTTGGCGCGATATATCAACCACTGTCTGTAGTTTTCTAATGATGACGTATTTTACGACGAAAATGGGCGAGACACCTGATATACTGTACACGTATGTGTATGTATGAATGCGTGTAGCGATAGGTGGGGATTGTATGGTCGTCTGGGCCATCGTTGGCCCTTTACAAAACTAACCTACATGTAGTGTGGTTAATACGATGAACGGTTAACCTGATTAATTCTTGCGAGGAAAAAATCACCTTCTGGCAAATCGCTCAGTCTGAGGAGACGTTGGCTTTCATCCATCCCCATCACTGAGAGACTATACATGGCAGACCACGCTAAATCTACGATTGACGATAGATGACCGTGTACGTGATGAGGGAGCCGGGCAGTAACACGATCTAAAGAGTATCCGTAACGCAATGATGTCTAAGTTCTTGTCTAACCCCACAAAGTGTCTCTAATAGCCATTTGTTAAAAGGCCACTATAAATCAATAAAATTCATTTCAAATTTTATTTCATTGACAAGGGAGACTACCTGCACTCTCGTTGGGTCGACGCAGTTTACTGCTCTTTGTTCAGAAATATTGCACAAGTCGTACTGGTTACTGTCATCAAACCATACTCTTATCGACTACCTATATAGGAAAGCTTGCGTTAACCGGATCTTAAACAACATTCTAGGCTACTTGATAGCAACGAGGTTGCTTCCCTTGGTCACATTTCATTCCAAATACAAATCTGATTAATAAGATACCAGGCGGCTGTTAATCTACAGATATAATCTCGACATGTTTAGCTAATTTGAAAGATATTGCCTTGAAGTTTTAGTTATGATTTTGTTCTATGAGAAATATCCACTTGCTCAATTGAAAAAGGACAAAAATTGATTGTAGGACAATAGTGATGTACCATTCAATTGATTAAATTTGACGAAACGATAGTGATGTGCGATTAAAATCGATTAAATTTGACAAAATAATAGTGCTCTGTGAAAGAATTAATTTCAGCGGAAAAGTCCTGAACCATGAAAAATTGACAGGGAAATAACGCTGTGCGAATCATGTAAGTTGATCGACCAATAAAATTTGCTGCAGTAGTGGGCGAGTCTGATGAGGCAAGATGGATTATGTAAAAGATGATACTGGTAAAAATGATGGACTGAGAGAACGTGATATATCGAAACTCTTTTCATTTGTCGAGCCACCTCTAATGGTAATAAATAAACGTATTGTTTTGGAAAGTCTCATCAGGATTCACGCACACGCGAACAAGGGAGGTAAGCCCGCACATATTGCACATCGCCATATAATCATGGTGTATTACCTCCTATTAATGGAAATCTAAAACCCTCCGAGATGCGGAAGAAAACTGAAAGTTTATGGTTTCCGATTCACACTCATGGTATCAGCCCAAATTTGGGCTGCTGCTTGCGGTAATGATTCCCAGGCCCAAAGACGCCAACGATGCCAAACTTCAAGAAAACAAATCATCTTCGCAATTCTTTAAAAGGATTTCTGTGCCTGCTTGAAGCGAAATTAGCATTGTTTGATGAACCAGCTGGACGTTGAGGCATATCCCCTCCCCCGACGGAACGACACTCGATCGAATCCATCCGTTAACGAAACATCTTAACGAAATCATCACGCTGCGTGACGATTTAAAAATTAAACAGTCTTAAATAAAATTCACACAAATTCCACGACGAAATATATCCAAGAACAAAAAACAAACAACAACATAATCCACAACAGAACGGAAACGTAACGTATGAATAAATAAAGATGGTCGGGGGGGTTTTATCGGGTTTTCCCGTGATTCCTGATGGTGTAAATTTCGGCGGGGAGAACATCAAAAACAACGTAAATTTGAGAGTAGAATCTTAATGGAATAATTTTGACCGAAGGTTATTTGGAAGTGTCGTGAAGTACAGAAGTTCTGAGTATAGAAGTATCTCGGTGTCTGTATGTGATTGATGGTAAAAAGGTAACGTACAGCATTTATCGACCTTAGCTAAAGGCCAATGAAGGCTCTCACATGCGGTTTGACGAAAGTTTACTGCAGCTATTCAGCGCAGATACAATACCTTCGAGAGTCAACGCGCTTATCACCCGTAGAAGATGATGTGAAGCGTCAACCCATTTTGGAGATGAATTTACTCGAGCAAGCGGGGATAAATGATTTGCTGAGAATCATCGCGGCACAGCCAACCGGGGTGAGCGGGTTCGAACCCGCGACCCTTCGGTTACGAGTCCAGCGCTCCTGCTGCTATACCACCTGCTATCATGACGGACAGGCGGCATGACGTTGAGAGAAAAATTCTTTCTACTCAGAAGTTGCTAACACAAAAAACACACACACACAAAAGAAAATGCATGGATGAAAATTCGATGACGACCCAGGATTGTGTTAATAAAATTAATTGATGTAAAATTAAACCTTTAATGTAAAAGTCAGCACTAAACGATATTCCAAATGGCACTATAACGGTTCAAATATAACCTTCAGAATTAAATATAACTTCTATCTCACAATGAACGAATTGATGAAAATTTCTGTGGCACATGAAAAAAAAAACAGGGCATGAAATTTGCTCCGACACTAGGGTACGCCCCATCTCTCTGCAGGCTATGTATGTTTATTGAAAACAACATGAGAGGGCCCTTCTGAAATACACCCTTGCCCGTGTGCCCCAGTTTGAAATTTCACACCCTGCAAAAAAAGATTACTTGATTCCCAGTTGAATTAAAAACAATATTTTGGAAATTAAATGCAAAAAAGATTACTTGATTCCCAGTTGAATTAAAAACAATATTTTGGAGATTAAATGCAAAAAGATTACTTGATTCCCAGTTGAATTAAAAACAATATTGGGGAAATTAAATGCAAAAAGATTGCTTGATTCCCAGTTGAATTAAAAACAATATTTTGGAAATTAAACGCAACGTTCTGCTAACAGGAATGATTCTGAACAAAGAGACTGACAGTTTCTACGTGGGTGTTGATTAATGACTATATATGTTAACATAACAAAATTATTAATGAAATCATTGATGAAACTGTCTGTCTGATTTTGATCTATTCGCGTGTTAGCTGCATCAGTCAATGAACACAGACAGGAGACGTAACGTTAGCATCTTTCAGATTAACGACAATATGACTGAAGTTATCAAATGATGGAACAAAGATTTCGGTCGTGAAATTGATATTCTTTCTACAGAATGAAACTATAAAATTAACTTCGAAAATAATTTACGTCACGGTTGAATGAGGACTAAGACATGCGTCGTAGTGATGTGCCATATTTACTGAAAAATGATTGGACGACGCTGAGTGGGTGATTTGTTTTAAACAGGAAAATGTGAGGACAAACTGATAACAAATGTTTGACTCTTTATGTCATGTTACAGGCAAAAATGGAATTAGTGGTTGAGTGGGGATCACGTAGTTACAAACGTAAACGTGCAAGTGAGGTAAGTAGAGGACAGTCTTCGGAAAACATCCAAGGGAGTGCAAATTTAGTTCGAGAGGTTCCTTCAGACATTAGGGCGTAATAAAAAAATATAAAAATTAGAAAAAAATCTAGTAAAATTTCTGTGATATAATGTTAAAAATCTTAAATACATATTGTTGCAATCAGAAACTATGCAGAACTTAGTGGCAGTGTGTAGGAATGTTCTAGAATGTTCTAGAATATTCTAAATGGCCGCAGAGACAAATTCTTAAGATTATCGCAACTGTCACTAATGCCACTAAGTCTACATGTTTTATATGAAGAGAAAAGCACAGAAAATCAGAGGTATAGGTTATTTTCTGTGCATTTCTCTCCAGCTATTCTAAGAACAATATTGGCTACACCCATTGACATAATGCCTTATATGGGAGTATCTGAACTACCGTCTCTGATGGAATTTTCGCCAAAAAATTGACACATTTGCTGGACAAAATCTTAGCCAACCACGACGAAAGTGAGTCTTTTTTGGCATACGGTAGTTTTTAATAAGTAACAAAAATTATAGCGATAATTCAAATGGCGAAATTTTGTCCAAATTTTGTGACATAAAATATGCAATAAACTTACATAAATGATATAATTTTGTGACATTTGATTCATATCCTATGACACAATCTTGATACGGAAAGCCTGAAAATTTCAGATACACCTGAAGTACTGGAAATGCTATGCGAGAGTTATTGTCCCTTCGTCTGGCATTATGAAATTCGTCGCTAACTTAAAAAATTTTGGCGTAAAAGTTATCGGTCATAACGGTACCAACACATAGTGTGGTGACTTAAGTTACCAGCAGTGATCATTTGATCGTTCGTTGATGCGACGGTTGATAGAAGGTACCACGTACGCTGAGGTTACTGATGCTGATCCGGGGGCATCGGTGGGATATTGTGCAGGCCGACGAGGTTGTTGTCGTTGTAGTGCAGCTTTATGTGCTTCTCGAGCAGCTCCTGTTTGCGCGTCGACCAGTTGCACATGGAACATTTGTAAACCGGTTGATTGTGCAGTTTTTTATGCGTGTTCAGCGAGCCGAGTTGGGTGAACGTGCTGGCGCAAACGTCGCAGCTGAACGGCCGTTCGCCGGTGTGCACGCGAAGGTGCGCCGTCAGCGAGTGCTTAAACGGGAAACCCTTCGAGCAGACCGTGCACGTGAAGCGGTGGTAAACCGGGTCGCAGTTCGTCGCGTCGTCGCTGCCTTCGCTCGAGCGTTTCGGTCGGCCGCGCGGGCGTTTCGCGTGCGGCTCGGGTTTGACGTCGTCGAGCGAGTGGACGGAGTCGTTCCGCATGGCCGCGTCGCCCGAATCGCTGCCCGATCGCTCGGAGTCCGCCGAATCGATCGTGTTGCGCCGCGGCAGCTGCAACGACGAGAAGTTCGGCAGTCTGTCCGAGTCGAGCGACGTGCTCGTGCTGAGACGGCGCGTGGGAAAGAACGGCTGCGAGATCGGCAGCCGCTGATTGTCCGACGGCACCATGATGCTGGCCATTGCTTGCTGCACGATCGTAGCTCGGTCGTAGTCCGAAAACGGGAGACTGCTACGTCTGATCGGTTGGCTGTACGCTTGCATCCCGTGGAAGTTCGGCAGCATACCCGACATCAAGCGACCCTGAGACATTGGACTCATGTTAGGTCGTTGAATTTCATTTACCTGCCTCATAGGAGGACTGAAAGGCGATATATTCGGTATGCGGGTATTTTCCGTGGTGACTAAGCGGGTATTTTCCGTGGCGTGCAAACTAGGTCGCTCTCCGGGTTCTTTAGTCATGTCATACGCTCGACACGATACCATTCTATCTAACTCTTCGACGGTGTAGTTTTCAGGTCGTTGATACTGGTGCCCGGATTGAGGTAGTCGTATGGAATTATCAGGAGAAACAGGATGATGAGTCGATGGAAACACTGGAAGACGATGATCCGTGAGGTCGATCGGAAATCGTGTCGGTTGGTCGAGATTGGATAAGTTACCTGAAACGTGAGCCACAGACATCAGTTCAGCTCGAGCCTGCTCGCTAGCTGCCAATAACAACCGTTCGTCGTAGGCTTGGTGACGTAGCGGGACATCGTGCCCCTGAGAGTGAGGGAGAGCCTTCTCTGGCGTGTCATTGGTCATTAAACCTGGCCGTGAGCCAACCACTGCCTGCGGACAAACAAAGGCATGGAATTACCCATCGACGTAAAAGGAAAACGACATTCAATGACATTGCCAACAGGTGACCGAATGCTAGTGAACGAATAAAAAAATTGAACCTCAAGAGCGAGTGGACAAACATGTATTCAGACATCCCACCAATTAGTGAACACACTTCGCTACAGACCGACAACCATGAGTGGAGAAACGTGGATCTAGAGACGCATCAAAAAGTGTGTGACATGCACTCAGACTTATGATAAGAGCGTACAATCTGAGAGACATAAATCCAGACAAAAAGAGGAAAAAGTGAAAAAAAAACCAGCTACGTGGAATGTATCTCACGACATCAACCTCGTCAATCATTTCTCAGAGTGACACGAAACACTTGGAATTTTCCACTAAAAATTTCGCACGTGTAAGGAATTCACATAAACTAACACAATAATGAAAAAGGTCACAATCGTTGCGAAAAATTCATTCACGCGAGATGATTTAGTTGTAAGAAGGAACGCCCGATGCTAGGGAGAATCTGATTAAGGTGTGCATACGCTTGAAGGAAATTCCACAGAAAATTATTGGTGAAACAAAGACGAAGACCCTATTAGAGACATTCTTCGCGATGATAATATGAATTAATGAGATATTTGGTTAACCCGTACATCGCCGACTGCTACGATAGTCGCACTAGATACGACAAGGATGACGTTTCGGCAGTGATAGGGACGGGGTGGAAGGGTTAACTATAACGCAGGGTGATAAGATTGTAGAAAATTTTAATTTATGCAAAGTAAATCGCTAAGTTGTAAAGTTCTCATCGTTTAAGATGGCCGTCGGAGATGTGAGGACATCGAGAATGCAATACATCGTCGGTGTAGCCATCACTACGTGACGGCATGACAAAGGCTTTATTCGTACATCCCTAGGGGCAGTTAAATTAATATCATGACTCGCATATCACTGAGCAAAGATCGGTGATAAATTAATATACGAGATTTCGTCGTCGATTACGGTGAATCAGCGAAGCGCTGCACCATGCGGATTTCGCCGCGCCGTTAAACGTTAAAGAGTAAAGTTTAACTGAGGTATCGACCCTTGACTGGCAGCCGCGAATTTTTTGGCCCCGAAGCAGGTATCGGGTAAATGTACCGTGAATGTTTATAACCGACTGTTATAAGTAGATGCGGATTAGGAGATTTTAATGATAGCTTATCTGGAACGGGACAGCTTGACTGGTCGAGTCCTGGCCGAGAGAGAGAGACTGAGGTCTCGAATCCGTTGTAATACCGGAGCGAAAATGAAATTTCAGCTTAGATAGGAATTTCGAAAAGAGAGAAAAAACGGATCACCAGAGACGATCTGGGAAGGACACAACACACAGATATGGCAGGGGAGCAAAGCCTTAAAGAACCGCGGTGTGAGACCGACAATGACCCTATTGGCAAACCTGGTTTATGGCACTTTTTGCCTGAAACAACTTACACGACAGGAAGTGACATAAATTACAGGATAATAACGAACCATACCCTTCTTGTTCAAAATCTCATCCAATAGACATTAAAAAAATGTAAGCAGCTTCAAAAATCGCTATATAAACACGAGATAATGATCGTTTTGTTTAGTTTACATTAATGCAAATGACCAGAGATGACTGGGGAGATGGTATACGTCTGTCGGTAAGAAATCAACAATTTCAGTTAATCTGCAGATTAAAACTCACTTGTTCTATCAATAATTGGTTATTAGAGTGGCTAGTATACCATGATGAAGAACAAGTTTAGCTATGCATGTGTATAAAAAAGACCAAAGCCAGGAAACGGTGCAGCAAACTTTGGAGTAAAGTGTACAAGGAGTAGTCTGCAACAGACTACAATCAACTCCACCACAAACTATATGATAGCCTACGAAACAAACTCTATGATAAATTCTACAGTACGCACTTTAACCATGAACTTTGACGTGGACTTAACCATAAACTCAACAAATAAGTCCGCAATGAACTCAATGACGAACTATGCAATAAACTCTTTGATAAGCATTACAAAACAAACTTTAGTAGTCAGTACAACACAGAGGTTAATAGCCGAATCCTGGGGACTCTGGTTCAATCCCTTGTGAGGCTAGTGAATTATTCGCCCCTGATGTTTTCCCGCCATAAGTGTTTCAAACCTCGTCTGCTTATGGAGATCCGGGTAGACCATGCAGAAGACTAGTTCGCTATGACCTGGTTATGATTTGGCATAATTTGACATTATGTCTCATGGCACTATATACTCTCTATACCTGTTGTTGACACTATTTCTCATGGCACCTCTCTATATATGTTGATGACACTATTTCTCATGGCACCTCTCTGAAACATGTTGATGACACTATTTCTCATGGCACCTCTCTGTACATGTTGATGACACTATTTCTCATGGCACCTCTCTATACATGTTGATGACAATATTTCTCATGGCATCTCTCTATACATGTTCATGACACTATTTCTTATGGCACCTCTCTATACATGTTGATGACACTATTTCTCATGGCACCTCTCTATACATGTTCATGACACTATTTCTCATGGCACCTCTCTATACATGTTGATGACACTATTTCTCATGGCACCTCCCTGTACATATTGATGACACTATTTCTCATGGCACCTCTCTATACATGTTGATGACGCTATTTCTCATGGCACCTCTCTGAAACATGTTGATGACGCTATTTCTCATAGCACTGTCTCCTCTCTCCGTAGTTCTCATCCATCGATAGATAAAGCTGACTATGACCATATAGAAGACTCCTGATTTCCATTCACCCGGGTGCTTTCCCCAACCATAATAAATGAAGCGACGTCAGTGACCTACAAATAACTATGATACAGCTGTCTAAGCTAGTTTTGTTAAAGGCTAATTATGGCCCAGACAAAGGACCACCATATTTGTACATACACACCCCCACAAGGTGTCCAACAAACTGTAACGATGAATTCTATAACAAAAACACTGTACGATAAACTATATATAATTATATCTAACCATATATAACTATATAGAACTATATATAACTGTATATAACTGTATATAACTATATATACCTATATTTAACTATATATAACTATACCTGACTATATATAACAAACTTTACAATGAACCATGTAACCTAGAGTACGATGAACTCTGTAACAACCAGTACAATGAACTCTGTAACAACCAGTACAATGAACACTGTAACAACCAGTACAATGAACACTGTAACAACCAGTACAATGAACTCTGTAACAACCAGTACAATGAACTCTGTAACAACCAGTACAATGAACTCTGTAACAACCAGTACAATGAACTCTGTAACAACCAGTACAATGAACTCTGTAACAACCAGTACAATGAACTCTGTA
>WURV02147956.1:0-17937 GCA_011762755.2 Epimenia babai | reverse complement strand
TAGGCTGTGAGTTGGTGGAGTTGAACGTGCAGCCGGAGCATGTTCATGTTTTAATAAAGGTACCATCGAAGGTATCGGTGTGGAGGTTGATAGGGACGATAAAAGGGAAGATAGCGTTGCAGGTATTCAGGCAGTTTCCGTATCTGAAGGAGAAGCTGTATTGGGGTAACCCCTTCTGGGCTAAGGGTTATTGCGTTGACACAGCAGGTGTCGATGCAGAGATGATACGACAGTATGTAAAGTATCAGGAGAGGTTAGAAAGGAATCTCAATTTAGACCTATAAAGTAAAGCAATATAAACGGCGATAACGCAGGCGAGCCTTCTAAGAGGGTTCGCCACTTACGCCCTTTTAGGGCGAAATCAAATCCACGTTCTTAGAACGTGGATTATTTACTAACCTGACCATTCATTCATCGTTACTGGTTGCCGAAAACAGGGCACTGGATAAAGCCCTTGCGGCACAAAGTGCTGAGCACCAAGCCCGCTATGAATTCAGGAATCCAAAAGAAACGCTGGAATTTTTTGGTATTGAGCCGGGCATGAAAGTTATCCAGGTTCTTCCGGGCGGTGGCTGGTATTCAAAGATTCTCCTGACTTATCTTGGTACTGACGGTGAGTTGGTAGGCGCAGATTTCGCTGCGTCTTTGTATCCCGACGCAGATGATGAGTTAATAGAAGAAATGGACGCATGGCCTGAAGCATGGCCAAAGGCTGCTGAAGAATGGAGAAGCCCCGACAGTGCGGCGGTTTCCGCCTATCTGTTTGGCGATTCGTCCAAATCCGTGAGCGGCACGGCGGATGCGGTACTGTTTATACGTGCCTTGCATGGTATTGCGTCAATTGACGATGAATTCGGTTCGCTGGATACCGGTTCTGGCAGATTCATATAAGGCGCTTAAACCTGGAGGTATTGTCGGGATTGTTCAGCACCATGCGCGTGAGAACCGTAGTGATGAATGGGCAAATGGAGATAATGGCTACCTGAAAAAATCTTACCTGATTGATCGAATGGAAAACGCCGGTTTTGAATTTGTCGATGAGAGCGATATTAACGCCAACGAGCGGGATCAGGCTAAAGAGGGAGATATAGTCTGGCGACTACCTCCCGCTTTGGAGGGCACTGCTAAAACCAGACAAGCCAGACTGGCAATTGGTGAATCCAATCGAATGACACTGAAGTTTAAAAAGCCTGAGTAGTCAGTTTCCGGTAAAAGATGCTTCGGGCAGCGGACGTGATAATTCAATCAACTTTTTCGCCAAACCTTTTCGGGGACAGGAGTAAGTCATAAGTATATCCATCAAGACATAAAATTACTCCAGTAGCTTTTCTCGTTTTTTTAACAGTCTGAAATATTCAAAGCTTCCTTAGGCCTAAGGACTGAATATACGAATATCTTCCGAGTTGAGGCTATCTAATAATGTATTGTCCATCGGACCAGTCACCATATTTTTCGAATCGCTGACACGGAGAACCCTTCTCAGTAGTGTATACGGAACTGACCAAACGCCAGCCTTCTTCGGTCTTGATCAGATTAAAGATATCAATACCGCAGTGAGATAATTTGCCATCAACAAAAAATTGATAGTCAGACCATACTGAAGCGATATTGCCACTGACCTTTACTTCTGGTTTGATCAGTCTCTCTTGTTCTAGCGATTTACCACTGGCCAGACCTTCAAGGTATTCCTCATCAGTAAAACTGCGATATGTGAGAGTGTCGCCATTGTTAACGCCATAATATTTCCCACCTGCAAAAAGGACTACTCTAGACTTATCAAGGTCACGGCTTTCCATGCTACTAAATAGTACAGAGATTACATTTAGAACTGCATCGTGCTCTGCATCTAAACCGAAAACTGATTTTGCCTCATCCGCCTGCGTAATCAGAGAAAAACAACACAGACATAATAGTATTATTATGTGATGAATACGTAACAATTTGACTCTCATGAGGATCTCCAAATTAATGCTCGCCTTATTGTAAACCTGTTTGTCGTATAGACACAATTAATGGCTCGTAGATGGAGTAAAAGATGTCACAAGCCAGAGGGCTAAAGACTACCAATGTCTGGTGAAATGGAGCAGTTCGAGACCTCGGTCAATCGGGTGACTCTGGGGAACGCCAGGACGCGGCATGGACTGCCGACGACCAAGATCGAAATCGACATTCAATACTGGGACACATGAATCTAGTGAAGTATAAAAAACCAGGCTAAATTAGCTTAACTGAGTGTGCGCAGAGTTAAATGCTTCTAACGCATCTCTATCCATTTAGCACTTCAACAAGACAGGAAGACACCAGTTCACATAATTCATCCAAAATAACCTGGTGTTTTACAGATAACATTGCTGTTGAATTATCAGAGCTATTCTCAACTATAAAACGGCGTAATAGGTCCGCAGCAGATAATAATCGTAAGGAAGCTTAACGTGGTTCATCTATAGTATTGCGTGATGCATGAACAAGGATGTAAGCAATTCAATCGCATCCTTTTCTGTTAGCACGAATGATTCTTTCACAAAAATTACACATCCACAGGATTTATAAAATCCTCATTGCCCATGTTCGGTGTGATCGATATTTTGAATTGGCATGAAGTCTAAATTATAACCAAAAGCTTTCGGACCACAGACTTCTAGAGCCTCTGGTGTAACTAAAAGAGGATCGCAAGCAATTCCCAAAACGCTGACACGCTGACCGTATTTTAGATTTTCAGTCGTAATTGGCACTCCTGTTTCGCTATCAAGTATAGTTATCAAATCTGGCACGATAGCTACTAAATTTCCATCAATATAGGCAACCAGATTTTCGTTTTGAAAATTAATAGTCATTTGACTACCCTTCGTGCTGAGAGATTCGAGCTTTAATTCACCAAGAGTCCATCCTTTTTCTGTTCTTCGGTCAATATCAATTATTTTCCCTCTAAATAAGACCTTGCAAAATCGTGCATCAGCTGACGAACTAAAATAATCCACAAGGGCCTCAGCCGGATTTTGTTGTTTATGTTTTGCTTCTCGAATGGTCTTACCAATATCTAAACACAATCCTATTGCACCTCTTACTGCAGTACGTTTAACATCCGCTCCACTCATGGGGTAGGTCGTGATTGCAGCTTCGTAACCCATTGCTACTGCCATCGCCCTGGCGTAGGCTTCGGTTTTAGCGTTGTTTTTTGTTTCAATGGTAACGAAATCTTTGTCATCATCCATGAGAACTGTCGGTGAGGCACTACAGCCGTATATGCCATAAGTCGTCATTTCCAGTTTTGGAAATGCTCTACCAATTCCATCTCCGTTAACAACTGGTAAGCCGAGTTCTGCTGCACCTATAACAGGCATAATGGAATTTATTCCTCCTATTTCGCCCGAAATGAGTGCGTCAGCTTTGCGTCCATGTATTTCTTCTAGCCGTTTTATCACACCTATACCGGCATCTTTCGTGATAAGCTTTTCGATTGCTACTGTAGGCGCGCCAATAGCCGCAAAAGGCACCACAAATGCATCGTCATCCAAGTCACTTACCTCTATAAGAGGCACGGCTCTCCCATATTCCTTCAATTTTTGTTTCAACGCTAAACAACCGAGGTGGGGATCGCCACCACCACCTGTTCCAAGCACGCCCGCACCACTCGCAAAATCGTCAATATTGAGTATTGTTATTTCCTTAACCATTATGGGGTACCTCCAAAACAGCTGGCATCGCCAAATCGCCAACTGCCTTAATGCGAACACGGTGCTGTCCACCTGGCATGTAAGCAAGACTGACTTCCTCTATATCAATAATTTCAACCGTACCATCTCTTGCACCAGCTCCAATGGCCCTTTCGATTGCTAATTCTTTTGCCTTTTTCAGGGATACTTCTCTACTTTCACTTTCATAAGAGAATATGGAGTCAATTTCTCCGCACACCTGTGCTCTGGCTGCCCCGATAGCGTTTGCCACGCCCGCATTATCGGGTATATGAACCTCGGATACTCCCTCCAGTTCACCCCGAATCAAAATACTACCCCCACCGACCAAAATGACTGGCAGTAAATCTGCACTGGTTTTAAGCTGATCAATGGTGTTCTCTACTTTCTCTCTAATTACAGCGATGGCTGCGGATACGAAATCCGATGACAAGTGAGATACGAGTCTAGCATTTCCTAATTCCACATAGCCTGCTGCTACGACAACGTCGGTAGTAGTTATAGTGTCACCACCAAAACATAAAGACTTTTCGCCAAGTTTATATCCCACGGACTCAGGCCCTATAGACATCTTAGGTTCGGTGTGAACAATACTGCCCCCTCCCAGGCCGATACATATTAAATCCGGCATTCTGAAATTGGTGCGTACACCGCCAATATCCACGGCAATGGACGATTCGCGTGGAAAGCCAGAAACTAATACGCCTGCATCCGCAGTCGTCCCGCCAATATCGACCACTATTGCATCATCAATACCAGAGAGGTAGGCAGCACCTCGCATACTGTTTGTTGGACCTGATGCGAAAGTCAATACTGGAAACCGCTCCACTGTTTCAGCTGACATTAATGTGCCATCGTTTTGGCTGACATAAAAAGGCGCTGAGATATGCATGGTTTTTAATGCCTGAGCAAAAGCAGATACTACGTGTATTGACAGATCCGACAAGGCCGCATTCATGACTGCGGCATTTTCCCGTTCGAGCAGGCCAAGGCGGCCAATCTCACATGATAGTGTGATTTTTGCTTCTGGAAATTCCTGTTTGATAATTTCCGCAGCACGGTCTTCCATCTCTCTATTAACCGGCGCAAAGATGGAAGAGATAGCTATTTGTTGAATATTCTTTTCACGGAGTTCTTTCGCAATACTGACTATTGCTGCTTCATCGAGTGGTGCAATTTGTCGCCCATCAATTTGATAACCACCATGTACCATATAGGCATTGCGTCCAACGGCATCCAACAGATCTTCCGGCCAATCAATTAATGGTGGTAAACCATCTGCTGCAGGTAATCCAATACGGATAATGCCGACTTCCGACAAACGCTTACGTTCTACAAATGCATTGGTAAAATGAGTCGTACCAATCATGACACATTCGATAGACTCTGGTGCTATTGTATAAGCCTCCAAAACCTTACTTAACGTCGTAGTGATGCCAGTTACGATATCTTCTGTGGTGGATGACTTATTAGAGGCTAAAACCTTATTACCCTCCATCAAGACAGCATCCGTATTGGTACCCCCTACATCTATTCCTATTCTAATCATTCAAACTACTCTCCAATCTAATAATCAAACAAACTGTACTTACGCCGGTGACGTCTACATAGTGCGCTTCAGCCAATACTTTCCCAGGAAAAAATAAAGACAGAACGCAACCAGAATAGCGTCAACTGTTGAAATGCTGGTAAGCGTTATCACATTTGCATTCGATAAGCCCGATACAGTGCTACCCATTATCCAGGATAAAACTGCCAACCAATTAATGCTGGATAGTTCATTGAGACGCTCTACATCGTAATACCCGGTTTTGTCTTTAACTAAAAAGTAGTCAGCAGAATAAATTCCACAAATAGGCGAGATCACCGTCCCCAGTAAAAACAAGAAAGGAATAAATTGTTCGATAATGCCAATGAGACCCAGCACAGTACCGATGATGCCTGCAACAATCGTCACATTTCTGTATTTTAGTCCGGGGGAAATACTGGTTAATACCAGTGATGCGGAATACAAATTATTAGCATTGGTCGTCCAACTTGCAAAAACCAAAATAAATAGTGCAGAAACCCCCAAGCCTATACTGAACATTATCGTAACAAAGTCGTTACTATTTGTTGCAAGCCCCGGGATCGACGCGAGTGTTAAAACCAATGGATAACCAATAAGGAAACCGAGAACGGATGCGATGATGGCCTGTTGATAGTTGCGTGCATAACGACACAAATCAGGCATCATGCCAGCTAAACTCATAAAAGCACCCACCATTAAGGAGACAACCGTCAACATAGAAAGTTTGCCGTTACTCTTGTTAAGTAATTCCCAACTGCTCATATCCAGTGCCTTATTCACTGCAAACAGCAAAAATATAAATAACAGCGGCACAGCAATGACAGACAATTTATCCAGAGCTCGAAAACCATAGACGGTCGTTATGGTCATCAAAATACCACCTGTACATGTCGTGATATATTCCGGTACGGAAATATTAAAGTCCTGTAACAATATTGTCTGCATAGCCTGGCTAAAGACGGATACTGTGATACCAAACCACCCCAACAATGAAACAGCAAGTACACAGACTGCCCATTTAGCCGCCATACGGCCAAAGGTGAACTGTAGAATCATGGCTGTAGAAAGTCTCGTTTCAGCACCAATACCACCAGTCACGGAACTGATTATGGCAATCAGGAAGCCAGCGAGAATAAATGCCTGAATGGCCTTCTCTAAACCCAGGGCCTGTCCCATTTCTGAACCGGCTAAAAAGGCAGGTATGGTAATGGCGACACCGATTATCACTATGCCAATTCGAAAGCCACTGATAGTACTATCGTCGGGGACTTTTGAAACAGCAAAACTCTGTGAGCTGGCCTGCTCTTTGTTAATGGGATCGGTCATGTTTTCTCTCTATTGATTCAATGATGATTGGACCAGTTCTACCCAGAAGGCAGCACCATAAGGAATCGCCTCATCGTTAAAATCAAAATTGGGGTTATGCACCATGCAAGATCCTTCCTGATCGCCATTGCCTACCATCATGTAACAACCAGGTCGATGATTTAGCATGATGCCAAAATCATCAGAGGCCATGACAGGGCTCATATCGCGAACTACATTCTCCTCACCTAACACCTTAGCAGCCGCATCACCTGCGCATACCGTTTCCTTGTCGGTATTAATCGTCGGCGGTTGTCCATAATGATAGATGACCTCGGCTTCCGCGCCATAACTCGCGGCAACCTGTTTACTGAGCTGCTCAATACATTCTTTGATCTGAGATTGAACATCTTGACTATACGTACGCACATCTCCGCTCAGCGTAGCACTTTCCGGTATCACGTTATAGTTATCACCACTGTGAAACTGGGTTACGCCCAAAACAGCCGTCTGCATCGGATCAAGGCTGCGACTTACTATCGTATGTAGAGATGACACGATTTGTGAGCCAACCAAAATTGGGTCAACAGATTCATGCGGCATGGCGGCATGACTGCCTCGTCCTCTAACGTGGATATCAAATGAATCCACACCCGCCATATAGGGCCCAGTCCGCACGGCAAATTTACCAACTGGAAACAGCGGCATGTTGTGCAATGCATAGACGGCATCCATCGGAAACTTCTCAAACAGGCCGTCATCAATCATGGCCTGGGCACCGCTAGCAGTACCCGCTTCTTCAGCAGGCTGAAAAATAAAGTGAACACTACCATCAAAGTTTTTGTGCTGGCTTAAATAACGTGCAGCTGCTAACAACATGACAGTATGACCATCATGACCGCAAGCATGCATGACTCCTTCATGTTTCGAGCTGTGCGGGAAGGTATTTTGCTCTTCAATAGGCAAGGCATCCATATCGGCACGGAGTCCGATTGCCCTGCTGGAATCGCCGGCACTCAAACTGGCAACGACACCTGTTTTGCCGACATAACGGTGAACCTGAAGGCCGAATTCCGTTAGTTTTTCAGCGACAAAGTCCGAGGTCAACTGCTCTTCAAAGCCAAGTTCAGGCTGAGCATGAATCTGTCTTCTCCAGATTTTGTGCTCAGCCTGCCAGGCATCCAGTTGATCTTTTGGGCTCATCAAACCACCTCCAGTAAATTTAATAACTGTAACTAAGCTTTAGTTACCACTAACCTTGCCAAGCATACATTACTTGTGCCATACCAAAGCCGAAATCACCCATGACGACATAACGCTTGTCAGTTATATTGGTGACACCAAGTTGTATACCGTATTTCTCATCAATACTGTGCCATTCTAGACTTCCATTCAATCGATGGTATCCGTCCTGTTGGGTGCAGCGATCGTTAAATGTATTGAAATTCTGCTCTGATCGATAGGACGAGTCTAAACGTAAATCAATATATCCCTTTCCTGGCAAACTAAAACCTATTAATAAGCTGGCACCTAGTGACAGATCAGACACTCTTACAAAATTCTCATCCCCCGGTTAGCCCGGTAGTCGTCCCTGGCATAAAAGGTGGGCGCTAAATATAGTGATAATGAAACGAGGTGTGACTACCCTGGCCGGGTAGTCTTTAAGTAAGCAAATCCCGAAGATTACTAAATGTACTTTAAAATCAAGGAAGTAAAGCCATTTTAAAGCCAGCTTCGATAGCTGATTGACGGGTATTTACTCCAAGCTTCCCGTAGATGTTTTTCAAATGATATTTAATTGTATTTTCTGAAACCACAATCTGATCCGCGATTTCCTTATTTGAGTAACCGTGACTTAGAAACGAAAGAATTTGTTGTTCCCTTTCACTCAATGCCTCAAACGGCGATTCCAAGTGTTCTCTATCCAATTCCTTTGTCATTTCAGAATACAGGTCTAGCAAATAACGTTTTGTAAAACTGGCTGGTCTTTCTTTACTATTTTCCCAATAATTTTCAACTAACGGACGGATCAAATGACTATTATCAATAAACATTCGTTTAAATTTATTGATGGCGGCTACTGTTAAAACATTGCCCAGGCTGTCTAAAGACTCTTCTTTCTTTCCCTGGGAGTACAATAACGCAGACAAAAGCAAGTTGATCTCCATCAATTGTCTCGCATGTTGCTTTGATTTAGCTCGACTATGAAGAGATTCCAAGATTTTTAAAGCGGCATCATAATTTTTTTGTGCAAGCGTTAAGCGTACTAATGCAAGAGATACTTTAGAATAAAGAAGAGCATATTCGTTGTTATAGAATTGACTTTCATCATAAAAACTCCATAGAGATTCCTTGTCGCATATCTGTTGGGCCTCATCTACTTTTCCCAATCGCAATAATGAACATAGTAAATGGGAATGCAAAAGCGTGCGGACACGAAAGAGATTTCTAGACTCGACCTTGACAATCCCTCGTCTTAATATCTGAAGCTCCGCCTCATATTCTCCATGGTAGCGAGCTAAAGATGCAGACGTGATATAGGCCGTTAGTAATACATCACCCCAAGCATCATAGTCTTCCACATGAGGAAGTGCTTCACCACTATGCCTGACAGAGGTATTAATTGCGTTTCTTTCGTAAGCAAGTTCGGCGACGTAAACAGAGCCAATAGCCGCCATATCGCTTCCTCGACCATAGTGTTTCCTCGCGAAACTATATCCCAGTCGAAAAAATGCATCGGCATCAAACAATCGACCAAGTTCCATACAGGCGTTACCAATCTGGAAATAACAAAAGTTTTCGGCATAGTGGGATCCAATACGGCGACTGAATACTAATGATTCATTACCTGCTTGCAGTGCTTTTTCGAATTCTCCCTGTTCTAGATAACAATTACCTAAGGTATTCCACCGACCTGCCTGTAGAAAATTATCTTCATTTAAAAGGCTACCAGCCATAGCCTCCATTCGAACAACTTTTTCGTTTCCAACGGGTTCGTCACTGTACAGAGAAATGGCACAATCCAGCAGTGCCATTTCCTCTTTTAACGATGAATCGGAATTAGAACATTGCTCTCCAATAGTTTTACTAAGACGTTGGTACTCATTCCGAGCAATATTGATTGCGCCTTTTTTTAGCAGCAGATAAATTTTACCGAGCCATACTCGCGGAGCACTTTCAAGGTGACCCTGGTTCAGCTCAGCTATCGCATCCTCTAATATTTTGAGATTCTCGGTAATTCCGATTCGCCATCCGCCAGCCTTTTCAAGAGAGTGAATGATAATTTCTCTATTTTTACAAAGTAAGGCGTGTTTTAATGCCTCGCTAAAGAAAGTGTTCGCCAGGTACCATTCAGAAGCCTTTTGATGAAGTGTCAACAGCGTTGCACTGTGATTGTCTTCCAAATACTTATAAAGAAATTCCCTGAAGTACTTTTGATAACGGAACCATCTATTCTCATTATCTAAAGAAACCAAAAAATAGTTTTGTTGATGGAATTTTTGTAGCAAAGCACCGCCATCTTCTCGATCGCATAACAAATTTACTAGCTCACCAGATATACGACCAACGACGGATGTTTTTATCAGTATTTGAATGCTGGAATCAGGCATGTTTTGAAACGACCGGGCATAAAAATACTGGCTAATATGCTTTGTTCGTCCCGTCAAATAGTCCAGGGCGTCTTGTAGACCATTCCCTGCCTTAATCTCCTTCTCTAAGGACATCACCGCTATGGGCCACCCCTCAGTAGATTCAAGTAATATCTGTTTTTCACTTTGCACCAAATTATAGGTACTAAAAATGGTGTTTATTTCGGGAAGATTAAAAGCTAAATCGTTCGTATACAGTTCCAGCAACTGATTTTGTAATCTGAGTGTAGGAAAAGTGATGGCCGGTACAGTGGTACCAGAAATAATTAAATGCACGTTGTCAGGAATATTATCAATTACGTATTGAACAAATGTGTTTAAGCCAGTATCCGCATACAATTGATAGTCATCAAGTAAAATTACTATATGGTCAGAAGAACTAAGAGAAGCCGTTAATAGGTTATCAATTTTACTTTGCCAGTTGCTACCAGGATTAGCATCGGACATTATTGAGCCCGAGGCTACAGACTCCTCCCATGATCTCAGAATGATACCAGGAATGCTGTTGGTTTCGTCTTGGTAATCGAGGTTTTTGCACCAGACTGTATGAATATTATTATTACTGTTTTTTTTCAGCCATTGGTTTAGAAGAACCGTTTTTCCATATCCATGAGGTGCAACAACCAGTGCGAGTTTTTTTGATAGTATGAGATCCAGTTCCGCAATTAGCGAGTCGCGAATTATAAAATTCTCACTATCTGTATCTCCATAGGTAATCATAGCTCAATGGTTTTTAATATATTGAGCATCTTATGCATCAGTAATGACATAAAAATAAAGGAACATAATCGCACTGAAAACCATTACTACCTCACATATAGTTGGTACAGCCGCAAGTTCTTTTTGTTTTAACACCGACGTACAATTATGACACAACACTCCCCACGATTCAGTAAGGATAGATATCCCGCTAAAACCAGATAGTTATTTAAAGAGATTAATTAATAAGGTCCCAATATGTACAAGTAATCTTACACTGGGATATTGAGTAAAGAATTCAATGCGGAGCGATGCAAGAAAAGCCTTTTTCGTCAGGAGCTAATTCATAAATGTCATACAGCAACATCAACAAACCTGATGAAAAACCCTAATACCCTGATACTACGTCGGGAAGAATGACACCGCTATTTTCTGCATACTCATCCCAAAGCGTAATCATTTCCTGCAATTTATCGGGATGACTATCTACAAGATCGTTTAATTCGGTCGGGTCTGATGCCAGGTTATATAGTTGCCAGGTATCTGTTTTTATACCTGCGACTCGTGGTTCGAATACTTCCTGATAAGGTATGTTGATAATCTTCCAGTCTCCTTGACGTAGAGCCCGTTTGGAAAACAGTTCCCAACCAACAACGTAATCATCAGGATGTGTACTATCTGCTTTACCTGCTAACATCGCTAGCATAGAACTCCCCTGCATCGGTTCTACTTCTCTACCCTTGAACTTCTTTCCTGGGTGTGGCACACCCGCCACCTCTAATATAGTTGGCATCACATCCTTCACTGTTAATACGGCGTCACTTTTGATGCCCTGCTGCAATGTCTTTGGATAATGCGCAAAAGCAGGTACGAGAACACCACCTTGTGAAGGGAAACCTTTGAACATTCTAAGAGGCGTGTTTCCAGCTCGTCCCCAATTGGGACCATACCAGATGTAAGAATCCGCCTTACCCATATTCTCGTAGCTGTTGTTGCAACAATTATCAACGTGTTCGGACATGCCATCCCAACCGCGAGCTATATGATGTGCTTCCGGGCCGTTATCAGACATAAAAAAGATAAAGGTGTTGTCATACTCACCAATCTCTTTAAGGTGACTGATCAATTTGCCAATGTAAGTGTCTACGTCATCGACCATCGCAGCGTAGATCTCCATTTTTTTTGCTTCATAGCGCTGTTGTTCTTCAGTTAGTTCTTCCCAGAGAGGTTCACCGTTCAGCTGAGGAAACGCTTCCGTGTTTTCGGGAAAAAAGCCCAGCTCTTTTAAAGCTTCCAAACGCTGCTCTAGCAATACCTGATAACCTGTATCATATTTGCCTTTGTATTTGGCGATAGACTCTTCAGGAGCCTGCAAGGGCCAATGCGGTGCAGTAAAGGCAAGGTAGGCAAAAAAGGGCTTGTCATCATCCTGATTACTGTCGATATACTCGATCATCTTCTCCGTATAAAACTGGGTCGAGTAGAAATCATCCGGTAAGGAATCGAGTCTTCGTCGATCCTCCTGGTACATCGCTTTGTGCGGGCCAAATATCTGCAACATATTGGAAAAGGCTCCCGCTCCACCTTGCAGCAATGCGAACGACTTATCAAAACCGCGGGCTGCAGGACTGGTTTCTTCACTTAGTCCAAGGTGCCATTTTCCAGTCATGTAAGTATGGTAACCAGCATCCTGAAGCACCTCAGGTAAGGCGGAAACCCTGAAATTCAAGTGGCCTTCATAACCTGGTTGCTCCATTTGATTGGGTGCCATCTCCTCATGCATGTTGCCGAGGCCTGCTATGTGATTATCAGTACCGGACAACAGCATGGCACGAGTAGGTGAACAGTTAGGTGCAGCGTGAAAGTCAGTGAGTAAAACACCGTCCCGCGCAAGCGCATCTATATTGGGTGTGTTTATTTCACTGCCAAAAACTCCCAAATCGTTGAATCCGACATCATCAACTACGATCAATAATATATTGGGCCGTTCATCTTGCTTTTTAGTGTCTGAAGTCGAAACATCGGGTGATTGCTCCTGCAATTTACTCAAGTTATTTTCAGATCCCGAACACCCTGTGAAAAACGAGATGATGAAAATTACGAATAAAGAACGGCTATTGATGAGATGGCTAAGTAAGCTTTTCATTTCACTATCGATATGCTGATTATTTAGTATTTTCTCAAGCTTTTATCAGGGCAACAAAAAAGGGTGACAAATTGTCACCCTTTTTATAGCGGAACTGGTGTTGCCTTACCAGCTAAATCTCCCCGTTACCCCATAAGTAATCGGAGAAGCGTAGTAAGTTGTTGCACCCAGTGCACCCAGATCAAGCGAATAAACTTTATATTCTTCGTCGGTAAAGTTTTTCACCCAGCCAGTGATGCTAAAGCGTTCGCTATCAGGAGTATAAGTTACACGCGCATTAGATATGTTATACCCTTCCTGAACCGTACCACTGCCATTGGTCACTTCCAGGAATTGATCATCGTAAAATGCGCCATCGATCTGTAGTGCAACATTACCACCACCGATATTCCAATTGTAACGTACTAGATAGTTTCCACTATAGGACGGTGCATTAGGGAATTCCGCGTTGATAATATTGGGAGTTCCGAGCCCGCCACCTGGAAGAACAGGTGTATTCGCACCAAATACCGCATCCACCTTGGAATCACTAAATGCCCCACCCAGGACAACATCCCAATGCTCATTGGGAGACCAGAATAATTCAATCTCGCCGCCAAAGGCCCGTGCATCGGTATTTGCGACAAAAGGCGCACCACCAGCCAATGAAAAGGCCTGGTAATCCGAGTAGTCGTAGTAATAAAATGTACCGTTCAACCTGACAGCATCGAAATCAGATTTAAAACCCACTTCATAGGACCAAAGCACTTCTTCCTTATGCTGGAAAGTTTGAGAGGTTATATTGGCACCAATACCGGTCGACCAACCACCGCCTTTAATCCCCCGGTTGACTGAGGCAAAAATCATCGTGGAATCGCTGAACTGATAATCCAGTGCAATACGGCCAGTCCAATCACCATAATCAATGTCGTCTGCACCAGGGTTAATAGCTGCAAGAACAGCACTGGTTGTAATAATGGTGGGGGCATTAAAATTATCCCTAAAGATAACCCGCCAGTCGATATCTTTGTCATCCTGTGACCAACGTAGACCAGCGGTCAACATCAATCTCTCAGATAAGTCATATTCCACCTGACCAAAGATGGACCAGTTTTTTGAATTTTGTATATATTCCTGGGCACCTATTGCTCCCTCAAAGCCATTACCAGGAAAGGCAGTCGCCAGGGCAGTATCAACGCCACCAGCTGCGAGAATACGACCCGACGGAACAATATTATTGAAGGCTGGCGCACCTGAAACGGCAGTGCCGCCATCTATCTCGATATCAAGATAGTAAAACCCGGTCTGCCAACGCATTTTTTCCGATTCCCCACTAAGCCTGAGTTCCTGCGACCATTGTCGATAATCTACCTGGGTATCAAAATTAACAATCAACAAGGGAAGGGCATCACCATCCTCAGTATAATTTTTATTAAGGTTCAGGTAATTTGTAATAGAAGTGAGTTGCATACCATTATCCAACTCATAATCAAATTTACCGGTAAGGCTAACTGCCTCTCGGTCCAATGATCCCGGTCTCTCATTAAAATGCTCATGCACCTCTGAAGGTGCCAGGGTAATGCCATTGACCACGCCACCGGTAGTAACCGCTCTACCCTGAGCGTCTGTCGGGCAAAGACCATTGGCATCGAAGGCACAGTTTTCGAAGACGTAGCCACCCGTGGCAACATTATTGTCTTCCGCATATTTAAGCCAGAAATTACCCTGCAATTGCTCTGAAAAATCAACCTGCAGTGCGCCACGTACAGATACTGCATCAACACCACCAATGTCCTGCCCACTCCCAGCAAATACACCTGGCGAGGCGTCTACAGATTTAATATAGCCATCTGCTTCTGCCCAACGTCCAGCAACTCGGCCACGAACATTGTCAGTAATACCGCCACCTGCGGCAAACTCCACCCCGAATCGATCATAGTTGCCATACTCACCTTCAATATAACCGTTAAACTCTTCCTCAGAAGCATCACGACTAATGTAATGAATAAGACCACCTGTCGCGTTGCGACCAAACAGTGTACCCTGCGGACCACGCAATACCTCAACACGCTCAACATCAAATAGCTGGCCACTCAGGCCGTTAATACTGCCAATATAGGCATCGTCATTATAGACAGCAACCGGCGCTTCCAGACTGTCCTGAAAATTATTCTGGGAGATACCACGCAGGTTAAAAATTGTCAGATTAGGAGACCAGGCATTTAATTGTAGACCGGGTACTTGTTGAGTGATCTCTGTCGTGTCAGTGATACCTAAGGCATCCATCTGCTCACCTGAAAATGCAGTAATCGAAATAGCAATATCCTGGATATTCTGTTCACGTTTTTGTGCGGTCACAACGATCTCTTCAAGTAGACCGCCTGAACCCGTGCCTTGGGCACTCACTGCTGCAGTTGTAAACATGGATAATATCGCTGTCAGAAAAGTTGTTTTCTTTAGTTTACTTTTGTTCAATTTCACAGTTCTCTCCTCGTCTTTGTCACTCTCATCATCAAGTGAAATCTTGATAACACCCTTGTCAGAAAGGCCTGAGACAAGACCAGAACCCCGAAGTAAACGTTCAAGGGCCTCTATGACCGTATAACGTCCTTCTACCGGATTCGCCTGCCGATTTTTGGCAATATCGTAAGGAAATAACAAAATGGAGCCAGACTGTTCAGCCAGACGGTTAATCGCCTCTGCTGCGTTCAATCTGGGGATATTAATATCGTGGAGCTGTGACTCTGCTGCCTCAGATGCATTGCCCACAGCACTGTAAAGCACCATGACCAGAAAACATATCGACGCCCGATAGCCCCATAATCCCCCTGAATGCGCTCCCCTCACGATATACCAGCTACCATCCATTAAGGTCAGTAGCGGCCTTATCAGTCATATAACCAATGACAGGAGCAAACCCACAACTCGTATAAGGCACTATTTTCATTTTTTTGCAGTTGAAGAATGAAATCCCAAAATTACCCCCTGCATGAATTTCCAGCAAAAGACAGCTGAGGCGCTACTTCAAGGCAGCAAATAGTTGTACTTGATCATGATCACGGTATTCAACACGTAAGCCAAAGTTCTCCTCCAGAACATCAAATAGCACATCCGTTTCTCCCACTTTAAATCTACCCCCAATCTTAATCGACTCAACTTCCGCATCCATAATTTCAATAGAAACCGTTGTATAACGACTAATGTCCGCAACCACCTCTTCAAGTGGTTCGCCGGAGTAGATTAACATTCCTTCTCGCCAGGAAAGACGACGTTCCAGCTCAGGTTGCTCAATTGTCTGAATAGTATCCAGACTGGTATCTGCAACGGATTTTTCCGAGATTCGGCGTGTCATTTTTGTACCTTGACCCGCATCAAGGATACCAAGTTGATTAATTTTCACATCATTGTGCGAACTTTCTGCAAGCAGCGGTTTTTCGTCTTTCTGCATTACATTCTTTCTCCCTGCAATTGATGCCAAAGATACCCTGCCTTCAGTGACTGTAATATTAACGTCCTGGGACTCGAGACAAACAGAAAAAGCAGTACCTATCGCCTGAATTATCCCATCTCCGGCATAAACCCTGAACGGTCGTTCAGGGTTTTTAGCAACTTCAAAATGCACCTCCCCCTGAAGCAAATATATATTTCGGAATTCTTCATCATAGTCGACTTCAACCTGACTATTTGTATTCAGTTGTATAACCGAGCCATCACTAAGGCTAAGCGTCTGTTGTTGTCCAACTACAGTTGCATAGAGTGCATTACTCTCATTTAGCGGCTCGGGTATATACCAGAGGGAAAATAGGCTGATCGCAATGAGGACAAGGGCTGCGCTGGCGAAAGCCAGTCGGTGATACCTGGCAGACGGTACCAACTGCGAATCAGGTTTGACTAAAGGTACTGCCAATTCTGTAAGGACATTCATTTTGCCCCAGAATTTAGCCAGGTCATGCAACTCTGCTTTGTGTCTGGGGCTCCGATTCAGCCATTCGCTTAAGGCCAGGCGCTCATCGGCTGACAAGGGCGTATCACCATCCAGTTTTATCAACCACTCACCTGCCTCTTCTTCAATGGCAATACGATCAGGAAAGCTAACTACATTCTCTTTCATTGCTTTATCTCTTCAATAACATGCTGGAAGGCTTTTTCATTTATCTCAGGTGGTTTTCCTTCTTCATATTCACGCACAAAAGCGCGACATTTCATCATCCCTTTGAGCAAATGTTTTTCAATTGAACTAACCGATAAGTCCATACGTGCCGCGATCTCTTTATGTGATAAGCCATGAATTTTGCGTAGCAAAAATATTCGTCGACATTGCTCCGGCAAAGCTGCCACTGCTTCACAGTAAATACCCAAGTTTTGTCGAGCTTCTACTTCGTTTTCCGCCGTTGCCTCAGTATCCATAACTAAGGAGTCGTCCAAATCCGCAATATAATCTGTAATTTGATGTGATTTTTTTGTGAGTGAAGTCAGTGCAATATTTCTGGCGATCCGAAAAAGAAAGGCTTTGGGCTGCTCTATATATTTACTTTTTTCCGCCTGATACGCGCGTAAGTAAGTTTCCTGTGCTACATCATCTATATCCTGGCCGTTATAAAGGTATCTGGACAAAAACTTCTTCAGAAAGGCCTGATGTTCCAGAAAGGTGGCCGTCACTGTAGACAAGCTATTGGGCTTCTGCTTATTTAGTGAGGCCTTGTTGCTCATAATCGGTTAACCAATCATTTCTTCAGAGGGTTCGGTTGCGACAATCGTCGCTATTGTAGCCCTTGTCACTATATTTCGTAAAATATCAGTCTTTTCCAATATGAAATGCGCCTGAACCAGCAGTGGATGTCGTTCATGAGCGGAGGATGAAAACGCTCATGAAACTCGCACAACTGACAACAATAG
>WURV02147945.1:0-17941 GCA_011762755.2 Epimenia babai | reverse complement strand
ACCATTAAAAGGTACGAATTTAAAGTACGGTGTAACGATAACCATTTGGTAAAATTAATAACAAATTTATATATTGCCTTTATAAGAATTAAAAATTATAATGAATTTAATAATTGCCCTTAAAAGTATGGTACAGTAAATTTTTTTATTGAAAATATGACCATTAAAAGGTACGAATTTAAAGTACGGTGTAACGATAACCATTTGGTAAAATTAATAACAAATTTATATATTGCTTTTATAAGAATAAAAAATTATAATGAATTTAATAATTGCCCTTCAAAGTATGGTACAGTAAATTTTTTTATTGAAAATATGACCATTAAAAGGTACGAATTTAAAGTACGGTGTAACGATCATAGCATTACAATGCGTTATGACAAAACTCACCAAAGTTGAAACCGTAACGTTGAATCTCACATTTCATAGGAAACATAAAACGTACCCTCTTGTTACGTAGAGCTTGCTTGTGATGAATGTAGTATATAAAATAAATATACACATAATGCCAAGAAAATAAGCAAATAAATTTGATCAGCTGCACTGAGTCTCATGCAATAACCCGATAGGCTGGTTTAATGTCCCAAGCAACCAACTGGTTTTACATGTCGTAGTTTAAAATATCACGACTGAAGAGGTTATTCTATCCAGTAAGCTCGACGGACAATGTATATGGTAATGGGAGATAATGTGACATTGCGAAATGGCATTTAATAGATGGCTAGACTACTGCGGTAAAAAGACAACGATGTTGTTTCCCATAATTATTGGAACGTGACTAATGACCAGGTGACCATACACTGAGCCATCGGTCAATGTCACTGTCAATAAACTATCCAAGAATGTGTCAATCTAGTCATGACTAATGTCTTATTGGATAACATAAAAAAATCAAGTGATAACAAAATCTACAAAATTATGTGTACTATCTGGTATATGTCCACATAGGTATCTATAATACTCGGTATCAGATCTCAAAATGTACTCTATATACCATGTAATAATAATAATAATAATAGGGGTTATTAGAGTGCTTCTTAAATATAGTGGTAGTATATTAACAGAGAAGCACTTCACATGTATTGATACGTTATATGTGCTATTAAAATTATAAAAATATATATTTATAATAAAAAACTATGAGTTGTTATAGCATTTTGAGTACAAATATGTCTTAAGGTTGCTTTTGAATGAATTGAAATTTTGGATTGTTCTGATTGTGGATGGGAGATTATTCCAGAGAGTTGCTGCTGCAAAAGAGAATGATCTCTGGCCTTGAAAGACACGAGAGACCTTAGGGATGATGAGTGTTGGTGCAGCGGATTGACGTGTTGTTCTACCAGTTCTATTGACAGTAATGAGTGACTTGAGGTATTCGGGTGCTTTCGAGTAGAGGCATTTATGAACTTGGGTTAGGATTTTGTAGTGAATTCTGAATGAAATTTTGAGCCAATGAAGTGATTGTAAGATGGGGGAAATATGTGCAGAACGGGATGACTATGTAGTGTCAGATCCAGAACATCATGTATATTCTATGGTATTATATTTAAACGATTACATATAGCATGTGCTAAAGGGCCCCAATATCGTGTATGCATACGCGATATGGTATCAGAAATACTGAAATTTATATACTGTATATGAGATCCAGAAAATAGTATATTCTACTGTATGTACTATAGTTCTAGAATATTGTGTATATTATAGGGTATATGCATAAGCAGTATCATGTATACTACGTATGTACCATAAGGGCCACAACCTCATGTATACCAAGGCTGGTGAACTGGCAGCCCGCAGACTGGATCCAGTCCATTTACTGCCCTCCTCTCCAAGCCATTTGATTGAGCGTAGTTAATATCGCGGTGATTGTATTGTTATAATCACTCATGCGCCACAGGTGAAGTCACACGTGCACCCTATATGAGATAAGCGTCCACCGTTACAGATAATAACAAATTTACTGCCACCTTCTTGAGCAATCGCGTGATCACAGTGGGTTTTTGCGAGCGAGAAATATAATCAGGAAAATTTGTTTGTCCTAATGGTATTAAAAAGTGAAGTACGACATTTATAGACTGCAAGTATCAGCCAATAAAGGCTTTCAGATGCGGGGAACAACGAAATTTTTTCAGAAGCTATTCAGCGTATCTACAATACCTTCAAGATTCGCATATCACTCCGCCAACTATAATATCGAGCATCTACCTATTTTAGAAATGGGTTTACTCTAGCAATCGGGGATAAATGACTTGCTAAGGATCATTGCAGAAAAGTCGACTGGTGAATCTATGTTCACAATATCACTGTGTATGCTCCTTTGCACAGATCAACAAAATTGTACATAATAAGTAGTACAGGTCCAGAAAATCATCTGTGGTATCATTGAAACTACTCCGAGTAACACAACCAAATGATTCTCCTTGTATTTAATTGCAAATTACCTTTTTCCCCTCCCTTTTCCACATATATAAATTTCTCTTTATGACATTAATACATTGATAAAGGGATATGTTATATTCCATTATTTTGTAGTATTGTGCATTCCTATATTATCAATGTACTAGTATATTCCCCCTCCCCCCGCATCTTCAATGCCATTTAGTTCTATAATGCAATGCAACAATACTAAGATGAGCGCATCTTAGTATTTTAGGCTATGATATCTTCTGGGTAGAAAAGATTAGTCGTAAATTTTACCGTTTTATGCCAGTTATGCTACTTTTTACTTGTTACATGCCGTTATGCTTTCTATTAATTTTTTGTGTATACCATGGTGTATTACCATTGTAAAGTGTCGCTGATAACTAGTTAGTTGAAGAGGCACTATAAATACTATAATAATGATAATAATAAAATACAATAATAATGATAATAATAATACTAATAGTAGCATTATTGGATAGTATTATTATCGTGTTAACTGTTAGTAAATTGGTATGTATAGATGGAGACATCTTAAATTTACGAGGTCATCGTTATTTGATTTGTATGTAACTTATTGTTAGCTAATGGAATTAATCTGTCTTTTTGTCCTCAAAGTGATAGAGCATTACACATATCATCCAGGGCTTATTGTTACTCTCTCACTCTAAAAAATAACAGATGTCGCAGAATGTCTAGGGGAGATCAGCCATGAGGTATTTGAATGATCCCATTAAAAGACTAATATTATCTTACTTCGTACCCGTCTAGGGGCTGAAAGCGGGACAAAAATATAAATGAAATGTCAATAGTTCCAATATGTCACGGATTATATTACACGAACGATTAAATATTGCGAAGGGTAAAACGTCCTAAAAGTGACATTTTTAGCCAAACTGGGTATCAATCGTGGAAATACATCAAGCAGCTTGAAAATGTTGTAACTTTCACACGATTCAGTTCATATATAGGAATTGTACAAATGCAACGTGCCAGTAATATCTTAATCCATGCGTTTCTACTCATAAATACAGGGTTTATAGGGAGGCATACTAGATTGTATATTGTTAGTAGACATGAATTAGCGTATCCGGCGAGACATTCAATCAGTCGATCACCAGTCAGATAGATAACGTTGTGTCTAATATCATGATGATGAAGAATGTGAAAATAAGATTTAAACTTGTAAAACATCGCAGCCGACATCAATTGATTGATCACATAAAAGATGGTGAAGCGACAGATGTATTATAACATTTCTAAGCAGAGATGTGAGTTGCCATGTTAGCCATATCGCATAATACGAAAAGTGTTATTGATCAACGAAACTTATGATTAGCACAAGCTTTCGTATAGAAGTATACTTCCTAAGGTGTTGATACGTGTTAAGTACAAAACCAGACTTTTTACATACGATTTCTGAAGGTACAATCTGTATTCTCTGAAAATTTCAACATCGCGGATGTTCTGGATCTTTAGCGATTAGTGATGATTCAACTCAGTTTTCAATAATAGTGACTAAGATATACATGGCGGTATAAGTTGAAACATGCCGAGTACAAGTCCAAACTTTTTACATACGACTTATGAAGGTTTACCCTGTCTTGTGTTAACGTTTCAACATTCCGAAGTCTCTAGATATTTAACAACGATCAATAAATAATGACTAAGATATAGACGTCTCCATTAGGTGAATCACGAGTACAAAGGCAGACTTTTATATACAGTACCGTACGTTTTATGAGGGTTTGACCTGTCTTGTGTCGAAGTTTCAACATCGCGAAACTTCTAGATCCAATGGGATGATCGATACAGACCAGTTTTGTAATTTCCCTAACTGACACTTACCAAGTTACTGCCACTGATACGAGAATGTCCACGCGCTAGATAAAAAACGAAATATAAACAAATACTGAAGGGAAACCGGGAAGCGATTTAATGATTTATGAATGATGGGCGATTCAAGCGAGCATCTCACGAACTAAGTTGGATGGCGATTCTTATCTCGAGATGATGCGTCACCCTCTTTATTCGTTTAGAATTACTATATCAAAAAGTACATGCACGGTGAAGGCAATTCATTATAAATAGTATTGTATAATGTATAATGGACTCTTCAAGCCGTGCTTTTCGTGTCCCTTTAGTTTCTCAATAAGAGGTTGTGCACACGCATTTTGCCAGATGCCTCGGCGACCTCTATATCATACTTGATTTGGGTACCCGAACACTCGCCCACTCACTTTTCGACTCATATTATAGTATTGCCCCTATGGGAAGAAGACTCGACCCAGACTAGTAGGCAAGAACACTTGACCCAGATTACTGGGAACTATAGTTTATACGCACAATATTTATATATGTGTACAAAACGGTGATAAAATGAGTAACCTAACGAATGGAGTGATGAAGTAAAAAGTAAAGTAAAAAGAGTAATATCAATGATAATTACAGTAAGAGTGATTAGTACATTAAATATTCTCCCACTATTTCCTATATCTACCTCAAAGTAATCGATGTTTACATACGAAGATCATACGTAGTAATTGTATATAATCAATACGATGTGATTGTAGTGATAAAAAGCTTGTACAACGACCACAAAACTTTCAGCCAGGCACTCATGTTTATACAGGACATGTTACTCTCGAAATTATCAATGTTGTTCATTATCTTGAATACTTGAATCATATCTGTATGCTAGTGTTGGTAATTTCAACTCCCTACATAAATATATAAATACATAAATAGTAAAATTTTATATTGTGAAATATTTGTAATATCTACAGTGGTGTTAAAAGAAGGTTTATATAGATTTTTTACGCTGAGTGTATAAAATGCCACAATAAAAATTCAATATTAATTTAATAACATTTTTCAACTTTAAACAGGTCAAATATGGCCGACAACATTGCGAAGTCTTTAGTTTTTTTGAATCAGACGCTCCTCCAACGTCAAACACAAGCAGCCGTAAATTATGTCGACTATGAAAGACGCAACTCCACCGAACGAATCTGAAGTACTGAAAAACCACATGATGGAAGAAGTTTACCCAGAGATTGGCGATCATTTTTTAGTTCGACGCACGGACAATTCATGGCGTGGGTTCAAGTTTCCACGATCAAATTGATTGTTTTATTCAAATTCAAATATACCTCTAAAGTGAACCTATAACAATAATCAGTGAACATGTGGCTTGTAAACTAGTGCGATCTGGGCAAGGATTAGAGTTAGGGTTAGCGATAGCGTTAGGATATCTGCTAGTGTCATGGCGGGACATAGGCGGGCGGATCGCACTAGCTCACCGCGCCCATTTTATGGCTAAGCATTTACATAAAATGACATTTTCTTATTCTAGGAGCACGGCAACACATACGTTAAAGCTGCAAACATAATTATCGCCCCATACTATTACATCAGGATAAAACTTTAGGTATGGCAAAATAAGACTTATAGCCAATCGAGTTCAATGCATCACTATTAAAAAGTATAGGCTCTATCTGAGATATACAAGCTTTTTGATATTTTGGAATGAATACATTTTATGGGATAATTCCACGTAAAATCCTGTGTACACTTTTATAAATTTTGTATTGTCTATTTTATTAATATTATAATTATGAAATAATAATATACACATTTTAAAAGTTAATCTTGACTTAGTTGAAGATTGCTGTTTGGCATATTTGAATACCATATTGGTAGCCACAATCTCAGGATTGTGTAACGGCGTCATGAATTAAATAAAGTAGTTGGTTAAGTTTAGGCTGATTACAAAGGTAATTGTTGTGTGGGTCATGTATGACCCTTTACAATCCTAGCCTATGTGGTTAATATGACTATTGTATTTTCCTCCTTTATAAAGCGTGAGAAAAAATACCTACTGTTAAAAAGGCAGACCACTGACCTTCCATTCATGCCCCTGGTTCCTAATGTCTACAGATGGACCACATATGTCTCGCGCTCCGCTAGTTCTATGATAGTTAATGGTTATTTACAATGGGACGATGACAAGGCGAGAGGTAAGCAACATAGAGCCCATTCGTTGAGCATCTGAAGCAGCCCACTTCAGAGGGAAACCGCTCTAACAAAACCACACTGCACGGCTACGCAAACTCCCATGGGCACAGGGGCTTAAGCGCTTTCTGCCCTAAAAATGCCACGGGTGTTATACCTGTTAGAGTGGGAATTGAGCCAGGGGGGGGGGGGGCTATGCCATAAATAATTAAAGTAGTAATGATTGTGGATGAAAACCTATCAATTCTTCCATACACCTATACAAATATATAGTTTGTCTAACAAATACAATAAAGTGACTAAGCCAATCATACTGGAATTTTTAATAAGAATTACAAAGCGACTAAAAAGGTACAAGGGCTTTCTCTTACCTTTTAAATGTCTTTCTTCATAATACCATGGCATTGAATTTTTTATGTTGGATATGCATGTGTAGTTTTGACCATTGTCTATAGAGCTTCTGTTTATAACCATTCTCTCCATTTGTCATGCAATCACTTATTATAAAGCATCCAAAATACTTAAATAGCAAGGCTTATTTTAATAATAATGATGCATGAGTATGTAAGGTCTTACCTTCACTTTTCATGTGATTCGAACGTATTACTATGTTCTATGTACTTGTAATTGTTTTCAGATTCCGCAGAAATTGTGCAGATACGCGCCAATGAATCGGGTGATGGAAAGAATGAATACTATGTCCATTACGAAGGGTGTAAGTTTTTATTCTGTTAGTCTTTATCAGTCAATAAATCAAAGGATAAAATTTTTAACTTAAAACAATAACTCCAAACTGTTCATTGTCATCACAGGAGTTTTTGATATTTTTTGAGTGGCAAAAGAATTCCAGACAACATGTTAAATAATAATGTTGCATCCAATGTTAATAAGGCAAAATGCGATATTTTAGTGGTACCTAATTAATGGTAATAGATGTCAGTCGCACTTACTATATTACTATATAGCCTTATATCCTTTTATTAATTTTACAATAACCAACTTAATGACAGATCTTTCTCACTCTTCCAGTGCTAAAATGGCTTTGTTTTCACCGTTATGGAAGGCACGGGAAAAATCTTCAGTGTGTGCAAATTCAAACTCATGATCTCTCGCATGAGAAACTGCGTTTCAACCATTACACTACTGACACGAACTAATCATGTTACTCTAGTAGGCTCATAGTATCCCTAGGGATCTGCGAGGTGTCTCCGTGATAAGTATAAGGATGAATGGATAGAAACCAACCTAAGGGGACAACCACGTAGAGATTTATAGTTCATAATTATTTTTACTTGTTTGGGCTTATGGGTGACTTGAGGGTGACTATGGGTGAAAAATTGCTCCCCTTCATTACAGAACAGCCTCCCTTGTTTACAGAACACCCTCCGTTGTTTACAGAACAGCCTCCGTTGTTTACAGAACAGCCTCCCATGTTTATAGACCTGCCTCCTTTATTTACAGAACTGCCTCCCTTATTTACAGAACTGCCTCCCTTATTTACAGACCTGCCTCCCTTGTTTACAGACCTGCCTCCCTTGTTTACAGAATTGCCTCCCTTATTTACAGACCTGCATCCCTTGTTTATAGAACTGCCTCCCTTGTTTACAGCACTGCCTCCTACTCTAGAGCTGTCTTATCTCATTATTAATGACAGTTGGCGAGCTACTAAACTGGTTTTAAGTTGGTATATAAATATCACATTTAAGTAATAATCATACGCTTTATGTATCGGGCAGTCAACCGTCGTCTGGATGAGTGGGTGGACATAGAGCGATTCGACCTGAGTGGCAAGATCGAGGATGCTCAGAAACCAGCGGTGGATAACGTGATCCCGGTGTCACTGGCGGACCTGACGGACGGCACGGATCGTAAAATCACGCGTAATCAGAAACGTAAACACGATGAAATTAACCACGTGCAAAAGGTACGTTTCACGCGTTACTTCACACGCGTCAATATATTTTCAGTATTCTTCAGTTTCTATTGAAAACGCCATCTTCAGTGATGTATTATGTATAACAGTATAAGCAACATTACTGTGGCCATTTTTCACATTTTTCGGTTTCTTTCACGAAACATATTTCTTGGCTAAGTCCAGTCAAATCTCATCGCTGACGCATGTCGCTGATAACTGCTTAAGTTTGTTGATGGCTTGTCATGATTCGAGACGGCGTCTCATCTAGATACTCCTCTCGTTAGGTCATTCCCCTAAAGTGATGTATTTCTTTAACATACACAGGTGAACACAGGTGGATGTCACCGATCAACTGTTGATATACGTCGCTTACCTCCGTCACGATTTACAGTGACTGTCTTTATGCTGTAAGCTTGTGGAGAATCTTTGATAATAATTTATTGCACGTGCGATTTTTTTTGTACAATTCGGTTATGGTCACTTGTCGGGTTATTGCAGACATACGCAGAAATGGACCCGACCACGGCTGCGTTAGAAAAAGAACACGAAGCTGTAAGTGATGTTTTTTTCTAATATTTGGTTGAAAATTAAAAAATATGGCGGTGAATTTAGTATTAGTTTGGTCAAGTAAGTCCACAGCATGGGCAGATAGTGTAGTACTTAGAGTGTTTGACTTAAATCCCAAAGACCCTGGTTCAATTCCCGCTCTGCCTAGTATATTGCCTGTGGCTTTTTTCTGATGTACAATGTAAGGAAACCCCCACCTAGATTAATTAAGGGAATATTTATATGAGTCTGAGCTTTCAGATGAGAAAAACTTTGTCAGGAGCATTCCACGCGATTTCACTGCTCGTGGTTTGGTTTTAATGGCATCATTGTACAAATTATCTACCTTGATCAGATTTGGTTTGTTTATAATTATAACCCCTTGTCACCTGAGTGTGAATTTTATTTGTAGATTACAAAAGTCAAGTACATAGACAAAATCCACATAGGGCGTTATGAGATTTATGCATGGTATTTCTCGCCTTACCCCGACGAGTACGGCATCCAACCCAAACTGTGGGTGTGCGAATATTGCCTCAAATATATGAGACTTGAGCGGTCGTACAGGTACCACCAGGTGAGATCTCGTTAACCTGTTTGTATCGACTAGATTGATTCAGATATATCTATACTATATTCCTTGTTAAAATCAGTAGTATTAATTAATTCAATTCCATTTACTTGAAGGATTAGTCTGAATTTTTATTTATTTCCGGAATTTGGTCTTAACATTGACATTGTTTTCATTTGTGACATATTAAATTATTTTACACTGAACGGCTGAGCAGTGGTATTATCATGGCTCACTGAGGAGAAATAGCGGGTTAGAAGGGTTACCATGCGTACACTTGTATCCGTTTAGTAACTCGCATTGGCGCAGTTATCGTAGTGTTCTGGGTCATTAGAATTTAATCCAAAAGACCCTGCAGTGACTCCCTCCCTCCTGTAAATAACTAACTATCGCAGATATACGTAGTGTGTAACATACGTAGGTTGTCCGCATACTAGACTGTCCGTGTGCAGTTGCGAGCAAAAGTTTGAATCAACGCTCAATGGTCCGACCAAAATCTGGTGTTTCACTACGTTTCCCCCCCTCCTCATAACCGAGACTAATCCCTTGTCCCTTGTCGTGGTAACTAGATGCTAGATTTCTGAATGACCAATGTCAGCCCGGACAACAGGGTAAACCAAAACTATTGTTACATACGTCTCGCATACCATAATGACATTAAGTGTCATAATCCATCGTGATGGAATATCATGCACTTTGTCGCATTATGATAGCTAAATCTGCTGTCTTTCTGAACCCCCAGTCACAATGTACGTGGAGACAACCCCCGGGCAAGGAGATTTACCGGAAGGGCACCATATCACTGTACGAAGTGGACGGACGAGAGACCAAAGTAAGCACGCACTAGCTACTGTGTGTCTCTCACGTGCCATTATAAATGCACCTTAATTAACTCAATACTTCGTATATAATTATGCACAGGTAAATTAGGGATGGGCAGAAAAATCTCAGTGATTTGAATATAAATTTATTTGTCGCTATTAATTCTCGGAATCTGTGACTTTATCACGAGCTGATTTTAACATAGTCGGTATACATAGTTGCTGAATCTGCCGGTTTTATGCAGTTAAGAACTAAATTTGCATGCCCCATTTGACCCATTTGTCATAGTCTCCCCTTTTTGCTATAGTTTACCCATTTGCCAAAGTTTGAGAGAAATGCACAGGAAAAAACCTATACCCCTGATGGGTATATATTGACGCGTGTGAAGTAACGCATGAAACGCACCTTTTGCACGTGGTTAATTTCATCGTGTTTACGTTTCTGATTACGCGTGATCTTACGATCAGTGCCGTCCGTCAGGTCCGCCAGCGAAACCGGGATGACGATGGTATAGGTTTTTTCCTGTGCATTTCTCCCCAACTATTTATAGAACCACATTGGCTATCCTAATTACCATCATACCATTTGCCAAAGTTTCCCCCTTTCCCCTGCCGTATAGAAAATCGTTATCATTCTTTCATACATGTTATGAAGATGTTTAAATGTATTGGATAACACAAAGAAAAACAGTCTTGGATAAATATGCCAGTTTTTCAGGTTTAGGAGAAATTTTAGTATTTCAAGTTCAGTAACATTTTTCACAATGTAAATCCATTTTTTTTCCTTCCTATTTTCACGTATTAAAATATTTCTGCACAATTTCTAACCCGTACCAACATTCGTGTAGTGCTGTCATAGTCACAGTTCTTCATTGCATTTCTTCAAATCATTACGCATTTACGCATTGATATAATATTGTCATCACATGTTTGCTGCAGATTTACTGCCAGAATCTTTGTCTACTTGCCAAGTTATTTCTCGACCACAAAACACTCTACTTCGACGTCGACCCTTTCATGTTCTATATCTTGACCGAAGTAGATCGGCGCGGCGCTCATCTCGTCGGGTATTTTTCCAAGGTTAGAACATCACGTACACTCAAATACCGCTCACCTGATGTCACAAAATTTCTTTGAGAGGCGGGCGTGGCGAAATACTAAAAAAGGGCGGATAAATTTACATATTTATGTTTTTTCATCAAAAGTTATCAAAAGGCAACTGAAAATAATGACATGCTTGTAGAAGAACACTTAATGAAATGCGGTCACTTGCCATCTTTATTATAATTATGATTCTATTTTTCGTCGCAACATTGATGTTACCGCAGTCCGAAACCTTTCTATTCGAGGAAGGTCTGTATTCTAAACAATGAAACTATATTTGGATACATCCAATCGACCAAAACACAGCGTACCTAAACCTTTACTGACATCTATGACAACTGTATTGCTGGCAGTGTTAATACCATGTGACATTGACAGGAGAAAGAGTCCCCCGACGGTAACAATGTCGCGTGTATCCTCACCCTGCCTCCGTACCAGCGCAAAGGCTACGGGAAGTTCCTCATTGCGTTTAGTGAGTCACCTTATGTCCAATCGTTTATGATATTTTCACACCTGTAATACCTGAAGAGTGATTGCGTACTTACTGCGACACTATAATCGTTATTACGATCCAACAGCTAATAGCGTTCAGCAATCTCGTATAAAGATCCTCGCCATCAATACCTGCTATTTATACCTGTCAACTGTCTCATGTTGTCATCTAGTACGAGCGATTTCTGCAGCATATGCTCAGCGACGCGTTTGTACAGATTTTATGAACACACCGACCTAAATCTCCCGGTAGATCAGCAAAGCAGTAACAGCCTCTTCAAGTTGTTATTATTATTATTATTAGCATTATTATTTAACGAGGGTTTATTTAAAGGCTTATCCTACAAAATATTTACAAAAGCCCGTTGCCCTTAAACAAAAGCCCGTTGCTATACCACATTGTCTAAAGAAATTTTGATTTTGAATCGGAAACGTACTACTGGCCGCTCCTTACTCAGGTCTAGCGAACCACTCGGGGTTACCTGCCCCTTATTAGCTAAACATGAATTTTTCGTGTTCCGCGCCGCAGGCTACGAATTGTCGAAACTCGACGGTGCCGTCGGGTCACCCGAGAAGCCCCTGTCCGACTTAGGCAAGCTGAGTTACCGTAGTTACTGGTCGTGGGTGTTGCTCGAGATCCTGCGCGACTTCCGCGGCACGCTGTCAATCAAGGAACTCAGGTAAAGAACTGTAATCCACGTGCTGCGCAGGTGCATCACGTAAAATTACTTTACATAGCGATAATTGATAGCGGCAATCTCAATCTCACGTAATATATCAATTTGATAAAACTACTCGTATCTCAATACCACCTACCAAATGTTCACTACTAGAAACCCAGCTTTATGATTTATTTACACATTTATGGCATCTCTCTCCTCTCCACCGCCACCACGCCACCGCCTGTGGGGATCTCGGTTTTTATTCCCACCCCTATGAACCTAATGGAAATTGTATGACCCCCATATTTCCCTCTATTACCCCTAACCCGAATCCCGTGACTCTATACAACAGATTTTGTTAGGCCTAACATCTAATATCCCCCGAATCTACGACGTTAACCTCAGTGGCATGACGTGAATCGTATTAATATTCACGCCGCTCCAGCCAAATGACGAGCATCACGCAACACGATATCATCAGCACGCTCCAGTCACTCAACATGGTGAAGTACTGGAAGGGTCAGCACGTGATCTGCGTGACCCCCAAGCTAGTCGACGAGCACCTCAAGAGCGCGCAGTACAAGCGACCCCCTCTCACGGTCGACACGGGTTACCTGCGTTACGACCCACCGCATCACCGGCATGGCAAAGGCAACAAAAAATAACACCTCGCTCTATATCATGTCTGGTCTCGCCCATGCATCGCCGCTGTTGAATTGTATGCTGGCCAATGTTTCGAGCAAAGCAGCAGCAGACTAGGTCCTGTTGTGACATTACTGACCCATTCTGCGAAATAGAATCGATTTTTACAGTGTAACAGGACACATTCTGTAAAATCCAATCGATTTTTACAGTGTAACAGGACACATTCTGTAAAATCCAATCGATTTTTACAGTGTAACAGGACACTTTCTGTAAAATCCAATCGATTTTTACAGTGTAACAGGACACATTCTGTAAAATACAATCGATTTTTACGGTGTAACAGGACACATTCTGCGAAATACAATCGATTTTTCAGTGTAACAGGACACATTCTGTAAAATACAATCGATTTTCACAGTGTAACAGGACACATTCTGTAAAATACAATCGATTTTCACAGTGTAACAGTCCTCGTTACTTGATTTGGGGAACACAACCCGTTTAGAGACTTTGTGTCCTTTTCCAGTCCCCATCAAACTAATGCAGAGAAATCTCATACGAAACAAATATCAGTGTCCTAAAATACACATAAGAAAGTCTGCATCCATAGTCTAGTTGTTAAGCATAAGAACAGATCATTTTTGAGGTCGTGTGTTTAGCATCTGCAAGGTGTAATAATTATTTTCCAGGTTATTTTTATTACTGAACCACTGCAGCTATTCAGAATTTACATCACACTAAAAAAACTAAAAAGCGACAAATAACCATGCCTAGAAAGATGTGCAAAGAAACGCTGGTTTCTTTTTTTGCGAAAAATTGTCAATAGCCCGTGTGGAGTCATCGTAAAAAATGGCGTGTCCCTGTCTTAACTAGTGAATTCTTGGAATGTGAAGACGCACGTAGAAACTTGATGACTCTTGTATCGATGGGAATGTCAGTGGTACGAACCGTAGTCAATAGAGTTAACTCGTGTCACCCTGATATTCTCCTTATCTCACCGATATTAACCAGGTCGTTAATTATACACCACACCATTCATTCATAACATCGATTCACTTTGGTTGGTACTGTACGTGATGTCCAGTTCACTCATATAGTCTTAAACCATTAATCTACACATTACACTATCGAAATACATCCATTTCTATAAGAGTTCATGACTCCATTTCGTGTATTATACGTTACCATTATTGTTTTATTATGTTCCGTCACTTCCCTACCGTTTCTTATCGCATTAGTCGCATTCACAATTCACATACTTCACTTGAAGATTTTTATTTCCCGATGTTCATGTTCGCGTGCGCTATTTTGTACTTTATCATAATTATTGTAGTTTTAAGATAACCTTGTGGTACGTCGCAATAAATCAACCAATGAACCGAGGTTGCTCGCGTCTTGTGCATTATTTTTATGTAAAGCATTGTATAACAAGATGGCGGAATGATGTTTGGTTCTAATACCCGACTCTATATCAGGACATCGAGTGTTGTGCGTGAGTCGTGGGGAAATTACCATTAATTCATTATAATTTGTATATCACTTGACGAACCAACAATCAACGCGCTTCTTCGCCGATAAATGCGAGATATTTTTGTACAGATCGATAATTTCGCTAGGTAGCATGTTAGCGCCATTAATTCTCTTTCCGGTGATAATATCGCACGACGACGGTGATTGGCTCATCCAATACGAGTAGCCCGGATGAGGAAATAAGTCGACCCCGGCGGCGAGCGCGAGGAAACCGGATATGTAGACATCTTCAAGCGGAAACGATTGACAGCGCCTCGACGCGTGGACGATGCGTTTAGCCGTATTTCGAGACATTGCGTAGCTGCCACCTGTTATATACGGCGGGAAGACTGGGAATGGATATTGAGTGACAGACACGAACCATTTATCCGTAATTTCTCGCGAGACTAGCGAGAAGTTACTTAAAGCGCCGGTTATTCCCGATCGTCGATAGTAACCAGAGTTTGACGCGGTGTATAGCGCTGGTATATTGAGGAAGACGTCATCATCGCTTTTGACTACCGTAACGTCGAGCGAACAAGATTTAATTACCCACTGCAAACCTCGGAGCACTTTTGCACCTAGACCGCGATAAGTGTCGTGTTCGTCAACCACCAGCACATCTCCGTGAATATCGGCCTCTTTCAACGCAATTTTGTTCCACTTTTCACCTCCGTGGTGTCCGATGAGAAATAAAATGAGCACACCCACTGGAAGGGAATCTCTAAAAGCCCACGTTTCGCGAATAGCTCGACGGTTTTCATAATTTCTGTGGCGGGAACAAACTAGGACGACTAACGTAACGCCGTCGTGACATAACGGCCTTCGACCTAATTCTCCTTTATGTCTCCCAATATCATGAACATTCCCCGACTTTGTATCGACGTTGCATAAATTATTTGTTACAAAATGCTTGATCGTTCTCAACACTGTCCTGGCATCTTGGAATAATTCCGGACTCTCGTTTACTATATGTACCACGACGGCCTTGGTACAGTCAGTTATATTTCGCGAATACGCCTGCAATTTCGTTGTATTTTTCCACATTAAATCATGCTTATTATTGAAAGCGTTGCCGGAGACTAACAGATGTCCGGGTGCTGTCGGATAAAATAGATACACGAAACACGTCAGAGTGCAAGACGCCGTCGCTGCGGTTAGAAGCGTCGTTCTGAACGCTCTAATTTGCTTTATAGCCATTTTACGCGTGGTCTGATCTTGTACGAGTCAAGCATCGGACGGCCGGCGGTGGCCTTTATGTACAACACAGCAATATCACCGATCAATACCGTGTCTCGTATTTCGCTTCAACATAAAACGTCGCAAGGAACGCGTTAAAATATACGACCGTACGGTACGCTCTGTACAAAGCATGGCGCTTAAACCCTAGAAATACAGGGTTCAGTCGTTTACTTAAGATACTTAGGCAAACTATAATTAGCCGACAGCAAAGACCTGTAATTATAAAGGTGAGAATAATTTCACCTCCTCAAAAGATGTTATATAAACTGTATATGTGTCGAATTTCGTGTAGCATGGTTGTAAGCGTGATAACGGGCAGATTAGTTTCAAATTCAAAATATCGTAAGTTTTATCACGCATTACGCTATAGATACTATCGTGAAAGTAGCACGATTTTCTTTAAAAAGCAGACTTGCGAGGATAATCGCTTTACTTCTAAAAAGGAATGATAATACACACAAATACCCTAAAATACGCCGCAATCGATTACACACAATTAATGTAGACGACACGAATGCGCGCGGCAAAGCGATGTTGACGAAATGACGTCGGTCCGTGATAACTTGGCGCCGCTGCCTGTAGTCGCCCTGAATATATTCATGATTGGGCCGCTCGGCGATGCTCCATCTATCTATGACGTTGCCATACATTATTCAGGTTCCAGCAACGCCATGTCACAATCAACAAATTATGGCCGTCGCTGGCGGCAACGTGATATCGACATGGTATAGCGTCGAATTTGGCGCTCGGAAATGACCAGACATCAATAACTGTCTAACGCAAGCATACTATTTTATACTACGAACATTCACCCCGAATAGACTGACCTTTTTGTTGCAAATGTCTACGATCTCGCAACGAAATTTAGATTCTAGTTTTGTCCTAGCTTCGGCAATCCAGATTACGCCGAAAACCGACAATATCAATCAATTGGCCAAACGTAGTCTTAGTCTTTTATAGATTCCATCAGAAAATTAGCTACCCCAATTTGTTTCGGTCGGAGTTTTCCAGAATGCTCTCAGATGTTACTGGATACTTGTTTATTCCAAAAATTCTGGCATTTTGGAAAGCTCTTGATTCAATCGACGAATTTGCAAATTTCCCGTCAATCTACGATTTACATAATTAGTTTTTCCCAAGGTGAATGTGTATAGTCTATTCAAAGTAAGAACGTAAATCCCACGCCTGGTCACATGGTCGCATTTATTTCCTTCTTGATAATCCTGTTAAAATATGATGTTTCTGAGACGTTGTCTGGTGATTCAATTTCGCGCCTTAACTGTCATAACTTATTAGCATTTATTCCTATGGTTGTATATGTGGTTTGTGGATTTTAATCAACCATTCGACGGAGTAGATTGTAGTTCGCTGCTGAAGAACGCGCAATATTGGTGTCTCTGAAGTTATGAAACGATATGGCCGTTTGACAACCAGAAGTTTGTTCAGATTCGCACTTAAACGCTTAGTGAGAAGTAGTGTAAAACGCTACATTGATCATCCTTGGTGACCACCTGCAGGGTCAAGCCTCCCGCAACATGGATTTAGCCGACACCGCCGTGAGCGGACTCCTAGACATGCATCTGGTCACAGAACGATACTACAGAACTAGAGTAGGATTCTTATTTTACTTTTAAGCGTGACGGTCTTCACCAGCTGTCAATACAAGATTCTACATAGTCCAGGGTACGTATATATGTTTTGTGAAGTGGAGAATGATAGAACTGGTCACTCCAAAGCGTGTGTATCAACGAGCGATCGTGAGGGGGGGGGCGGTGGATATAGATATCCACCATCAGAATAGGGAAGTGCATTTACCCACAAGGGGGTAGTTACCGTAGTGATTAGAGCGTATGACTTTAATCCAGAAGATATTTGTTCAATTCCCGCTCTAGCCAGTATACTACCTGCCCATGGAAATCTGAAAATACAAAGGTAACACCTTGTTGACTAACTGTATAAGGATTAACACAAGCTTTCGTATATCAAGTATACTTCA
>WURV02147934.1:0-17948 GCA_011762755.2 Epimenia babai | reverse complement strand
CATACAGAACATTGCACACTTACGACAGGTCATCGTGGACAAATGGAACGAGATAACTCAGAACTTTGTCACTCGCTTGATCCGCTCATGGCGTAAGCGCTTGCGTGAAGTTGTCAGGAATGGCGGTGGACTTATTGAGCAATGACATATCTGATTATTGACGATCATAGTGTCGCGAGGTACTTTTTTCCATTATCAATTGCCTCTCGTATTTGCTGCGTCAATTTCATCAAACAGTTTGATTCATGAAATTAAGAACTTTTATTGCTGAGCTGTTTTGGCGAGGTTTGTGATGTCGTCAAAATATTGCACCAAGAAAAGTAGTGTTGCCCGTGTTTGGTAGCTTGTAATCTATAGCCGATCAGTGACTTAATTATGTTGTAAAATGTCATCATCTTATCAAGAAAAGATTTATATGCAATATAAAGGGAAAATATTCTGGTATCAAACCCAGTTGTGAAAATATACTTAGTACGGTGAGCGTTGTCACTTTTTTTAGCCACCCTGTATAATGTCAGTGTAATATTGGTAGGTTTTTTGCTATCATTATCATATAAGGCCTTCAACTGACGTTATTGAACGGCACGATTTAAATTCTCATTTGTATGCGGACAATCAAACATACGCACGCTGTGATAATGACACCTGACAGCCTCTCCAAATACAATTAGTACCTGTATAAACGAGATCAAGATATCGATGGATGCCACCTGCACGAGTGAAATGAGAGAAAGATTTACATCTTGATAAGACAGTGTCAAGGTAACCAGAGGAGAGTTAATTGGTCAGATCAAAGCGAGATTACGATAACAGTTAACTCGTCAGTTGTCCCGCTGTCGTCATCGATCGTCTCCTATACAGAATCATTCGTGCTGTATTCAAATGAAGAAAAGTAAATTTTTGTGGAAGTATTCCCTTATTTATTATTCTTCACTGGCGTCCGACTCCTAAGAGTAAAGTTCGTGTGTTTGGATTACTTGGTCTTCAGAACCTTGGGCCAGGATATGTTAATGAGCTTCTTACATTCTGTCACTACACGCCTTATGTGGTCATGTGATAGATACAGGGGTTTTTCCCGTGCAGGCCCAAAATTGCAGAACGCCCTCTCAATCTGATGGTGGCAGCGCTCGTGTCATTCAGATCCCATTTGAAAACATATTTTTAACGGGCTTTTCATAATGGACGGTCTATTTTTTCGTTATTGTTTTAGTTTAATTTCCAGTTATTTAGTAGGTTGATATTTGAATGATCACAACTGAGGGTATATACAGACCGATATCCGCGCTAAAAAATAGCCTGTCGTCTTTACAGTAATTTACTGGCAGCTTGGAATGCCAGTAGGCCACTGTAGTTTCTACAGTTAGTGTTTATTGTAAATAATACATTGATTAACTGTAGACTTTACAATAGATCTTTACAGTAGTTTACTGTAGATTTTGCAGTAATATTAACTTAATACTGCAGTTGCTATTTGTTGGGATTTCATTCCTCGATAATATTCATTACATGCGTTAACTTTAATCTATATATGTATATCGATACAGTATGCATGTGATAAAAAGAAACACAGTCGGTTTTATTTTGAAGCCCCAATACGCAGACAAGCAAAACTACATTTGATTCGCGGTATTTGAAGCAGTAATTATGGAGAAGTACAGACCGCGGTGACAATCAAAACGAAAACGGCCGACTAGGAAGTTGGGAACAGTTTGAGCGCGCGCATCACGTAGATTTGACTTTCGGGAGTGTCCGGATATTTCCGTAACGTTATTTTACAGTATTTTATACCAACTATTGTAGTACAATCCCTCTAATTTATATATACAGTAATATATTGCATGCAACACAGTAAATAAATATAGAGTTGTTGAGTGTTAAATACTACAGTAAGTTACTGTGCTAATAACAATTTTTCACGGTGTATATAAAATATCTCTACATTCATCTCTATATAAAAATTAAACCTCGCCGCTCGAATTAAAGCACGCATTATTTATCAACCTGAAAAAGTTAAAATCAATTCCACCGGTCACAGTAGGGAGAAGATTACACGTCATCTTTGAAAGCAATCCCAGAACACCGTGACTGCGTCAATTTCAATAAATAAATAGCGGAATTGTCACTGCGTTGTTACTGCATAATCGAGAGATTATGCGCGCGCATGTTCTACTACCACAAAACTAGTAGCATTATATGTATATAGCAAGTATTGCTGTGGATGAGAAAATGATCATTATTCCTTTATAACACCGATATGTATTCCAAAGATGTGTATAAATTTTGGATTCTGCCGAACAAGGGTATTATCAGCCGATGACGAAATCAGGATAATAGTGCAATAGTGCTTTATATAAAAATCTCACCTTGGATTCCTCATTAGGTGTTTCAATTAAATTGTCAACGAAATCACCAAATTGGCCATCATCTAATGACTCTTCCATAGGGTAGTCGTCTATCATTGAGTGGTCTTCTTGTGACCGGAAGTAGTTTTCGTCCGGGAAATCGTAGTCCTCAGTTAACACCTGCGTCACTGGAGGACGAGTCTCGTCTTTCACATTGTCAATTCGGCTCTCTACACCTCCGTGCGCCACCTTTTCTGCAGTTTTCTTACTCGAACTCAATTCAAAATGACTTGTTTGTTCACTTTGGAGGTCTTTACTATTGTTGTTCATGTACTGTTTAGTATGTTTGCCATCCCGGTTTTCACGCCATTTCGACACGTATTCCTTGTGGTAAATCTCTTTGTTAGGAAGTACGTATTTGTCGGGTAGTACTACGTTATATTTATAAAGACGATCGAGAATACCTCGCATTTTCTTATGTTGGGCACGAGCGATGCGTTCCTGATCTCTCCTGTCTGACCAATCCCTTAACAGACGACTGCGTCTTAGGAACATCGACCATTTTGACGGATATTTCGATGAGCGTTTTATTTCAGCCACCTTGATGTGCGCTACTGGGCGACTATAAAACCATAAGCCGGGGTGGCGCAACAACCACGGATCGTATCGCAGCTTTCCCCACGAATAGACCGGAAGCCACCTTATACCACCGTGCGTGCGTTTGTTTCTATTGATGAACGAATAGAGAGGACGCTTGAGTGCGCATGTGCTGGTCAAAACAATCACGAAAATGACAAGAGCATGCAGACGCATGTTGTCCGACCAAACACACGTCAAAATATCGGTCTGTTAGTTAAAATTAATGGTTCCTTGGTATCGGCTAAGTCGAGATGTTTCTAAATTATAATCTAAAAAATTCATGTATATTTTATGAACCGCAGAAAGAATAAATTTATATGGTGATTAAGGACTCAGGATAGGCAATGGATGAAATCAAACTTTTTGTAAGATACCCGACTATTTAAGAAGCCATACATACGACTTGCGAGACACTTATGTAAATCATTTGTTAGTAATCAATGAACGATGATTAATTATAATTCAAGCCGATGACGAATTCTGGAACGATGAATTAGATACCACTATACAGACTATCGATATACACGCGCTTCCACAATCGACGACTATGACTAAGCCCAAACTACGAACCTTTCTTTTCTAGCTTAACTCACTATAGCATCACAATAATTTATTAGAGTTATTCATTAGTGTAAACGTATTGTTGTTTCCCTATTCCTCTACGAATATAAAAAACTGCAGTGGTCTAAGATACACGAAACGGGTGTTCTAAAATCGTGGAATACATATAACTGTCGTCAGCTCATAGTAGTGATGGGTGTATCGATCGCGACGATGCCAACTCTTTCAGCCTATCCGCCGACGGTTGTCGGGATAATATAGCGCTGGCCCCGCCCTCGTGCGCCAACCTTGCATTTACAGCTGATACTTACCGTAGTATCGTTTAATACTAGCTAATGTATGCATGTATTTATAGGCTGATTACCGAGGTAATCGTTGTGATAGGCTATCCTAGGCCCTTATACAAAGCTAGCGTATAAATGTGGTTAACACGACAATCTGATTAGCCTCATTTATAAGGGGTGGGGGGAATACCTGGTGTGGAAAACCCACCGTATGTGGGCAAACAATTCACTGAGCAAACGTCAGAGTGGAAAAGCCCCCACAGAACCACACTGCAAGGGGTACCCAGACCCCATGGGAAATGGGGTTTGAGACGTTTCCAGCCCGAAAAACGCCAGAGTTCGTACAGTGGTTAGAGCGGGATTTGAACCAGGGACCCCTGGATTCAAAGTCAAACGCTCTAATCGCTACACCCCCCCCCCTCAAATGTAGGTAATGGCGATGGCAGATATGTAATTGTTGTAGCCATTATTGTCATCAAAATGGTCAGAGTAATAAGAAAATGTTCAAATAGTTATGTGAACTTTTAGAACTATTACCTATTTTGATTAGGAAGGGCGGTGCGTTTAATTACTATACATTAAAATTGCCTTTTTTTGGCCCGTGTTGGTAGAGATAACTAGCCCACAGTCTATAATTATGCCGCAAGGCCGATAGTCGCATAATTAAAAAAAAAAACAGGAAACATTGAAACTTCATAGGTAATTGGGCAGTAACACCGTCAAATTGTATACGTATAACTAATTGACAATACTTCAGCGTCTCTACGAGGTTAAACGACCATTTATTAGATACTGTATTGATCTAAAGCTTTGGATACGCCTATCAGTAACAGCAGTCTTGCCGTGAGCAATGTCGTAGACTATACGATTTGGCTAGCTTATGGTAGTAAAAAGCTAAGTGTTCATGAGCTTTCGGCAGCGGACGTTTTCACTGGTATCGCTACTTACCACGGTGATTCAGTGTGTCGTTTAATCCATAAACTACGGATGAACGGATGAAGCGTTTCAGAGTTCTCGGTGGTTTATAAACTAAGACTTGCTGTCCTCGATAAAAGGAAGCGGATCAATGCGATTAGTGGTGATAGCCCTACAGCTGATATTGAATTGGTCACCTCTTGATACAATATAATGTCCCATGGCCGCTCTTAATCTGAATTTACATGGTATATTCTGTCTCTACAGCAATCCCGACTGGAATGAATCAGTCTAACTGAAGAAATGACAATAGAAGAATGATTATTAATGGAGGAGGCGTGTGTGTGGAGGGAAAAATGACTGGTTGAGTGACGGGTTACTAAAATTGGCGAGTCCGTGTACAGTTATATGCACGTTGCATGAGACTGAGATCTTTCTGTTGTTGCGGCCACCACCGGCCTAGATCCCTGGTCAACGCAAAGTCATCGAATCGGTTCGTGCATTTATTCTGGTGATGCAATTACTGTAGCGCACGGCACCACAAGTCTGAGGTGAGTCTGGGCATCTAGTTGACTTTCCATTAACGCCACTGGTTCCGAATACCTAGAGAAATACTACCTAGTTTCACACACTCCGCTAAACATCTAATAGGTAACGATTACGTACACAGAGATGACAAAAAAAGCCTCCAAAAATAGTCACTTCCTCGAGAGAAAAATCTCTTGCATCCAGACTGTGTCGAGTATACCATACCCGGACCTCCAGAGGAGGACGGAACCCACCAATGCCACGTCAATTATACAGGTTTGAACGAGGACTTGAACCAGTTTCCCGAAAGTATTGCGATATATGTGTGTATCTCCTTGTTCTTGGCCAGGGAGTGTACAACTTTCTATTGGGTAATGTCTCTTTATGATCCGTAATAGGTGCTTGATTATAGAGATTTTAATCGACATTTTACACTATGAATATGGACAACGTTCATCTCATCACCGATCACGCATTTAGTAAGGTGTACGACATGCGTAGCCTGTCTTCTGGCACTCAAAACAGACAGTAATTTGGAGCTATGGCGGTTTGGCTGGCATAATAAACGTGGTTTAATCAGTGACATCGTGTTCACAACGGTATCGGTGTAGACTGGCGTTATAAACAACTTAGGATGGCGTAGACAATTAATCCCACGCTTATTATTACCAAAGCATACGTTTAGACACGCAACCATAACAATTATTGCAAGAGCTATAAATAAAAAAAAGCCATGGTTTCGACAAGCGTAGTCATTGTCAAGATAATACCAAACTTATCAAGATATATAGTATGTATGTTTTTGGGAGGGGGTAAATGTCAGGAAATCTGACCATTACCAGGTTTTTTTTTCAGAAATTGTCTTGCCAGCGTAGAACTTCTGGCAGTTAACGAACGAAAAGCGCCTTAAACCCCGCACACGGAGGGAGGTCCAGTTCGCATTGGCATTAAGCTCATGTAAAGGCTTCTTCCGTGTGATGTTATTGTGTTCCGGATGCTCTTCATATGGTTTTTATGGCTCTACCATCTTCGCCTCACCGTAAATAATCATCAACTATAACACCCTCAACGTTGGAGAGACATGCACAAAAACATATAGGTTTTTCGATAAATCTAGGCTCTCTGTTGATGTTGGGAATCGCCGACGTGTATGGACTGTGTAACTTTCCCGACGGTGTTTTCCAATTATAATGACTAGGGCTAAGCCGTTTGTGTCAATTACAGATTACATTGGCTACCTTTGTGAAGGTAAGTATTGCCTACACAACGATTACCTCAGGATTCAGGCTATCGGAACGAACTAACACAAGTACTACGCAGGGATCCATACAGGGTGGTCCAATGAATCGTGACTCCCTTACATGTTCCTGCCTCTGAATAACCCAGTATTGAGATGTTTCATTTTTTTATTTATACTGTAGTTTTGTGTTTAGAGCAACTTATTTTCAACTAGTTGGCCAGCTTTAAGTGCATGTTTTCAATTTTCCCACTTCCTGTTTGAGCAGACGACAAATTGTACCCGAGAATTTATAGCGTCATTTTCTTTAAATTCTAATTTTATGATGGTTGATTATGCTGTTTGGGGTGCATTGCAGCAAAATGTATACCAGTGCCATATTCGTGACCTCGAACATTTGAAAGAGGTGATAATCGAGAAATGGGAAAAATTGTCTCAAACTTTCATCAAAAAAGCATAATCATGTGAAAATGTCTGTATATGTCCCCTAAGTATTCCGAATATTGTTCACCAGCGACGTGTTCGGGCTTGCCGCGAGACCGACCGCGCGCAAGCCATGCTGGCATGTAGGCGTTCAAATGTTTCTTGTGCGATAAAAATAGGTACACTTACGATGCAGGTAACTACAGATCGATTTATTTGAGTAAAGCTGTAGTAATTGTGCGAATACTACGATGTTACTAACATTTGCGTGGTCAGCAATAATTGGAGACTGTGTAGGCCGATTAGAAAAATGTTTTTGTCCGGGGTGCCCTACAAATTTTAACAGGGACGTAGGAGTTAAACTGTTGGGTGAAGAAAATGTACAATATTTATAGACCGGTGGTAAATGACTTACTGGGAGACGGGCGGGCGGTTTCGAACCCGCGACCCATCAGTAACAGGTCCAGTGCTCCTACCACTCGACTAACATTCCTAGTCTCCATTCTCCAACGTATGCCATTTCCTACCAAATCTTTATATGTATGTTTATATAGTACTTTGTTTCTTTTCACTACAGTTGACAGACGGAAGAGACTACCACACTTGAAATCTTCATACTATTGCTTCTATTAGAGAGGGATATGCTTTGATATTACAACAGAACATAAATCAAAGCTTACATCGACCATGGATCCCTCCGCGTTGCGAGTTGACTATAGCAATTATCGCTAATAACTTGTGCTCTAGTTATGCTTTCGTCCATGGTGATGCATTCTTAGTAACACTGTCATTCCCTCAACCCATCGACGTATGTCAAGTGCCTGGCTTTGGATGGCGCTCGATATATGTACCCTCATACGTTGTTGTCCCAAAATACTGCGGTGATGGCTTAAAATTTCACAGAAGATTTCGATTTTCACCTTTCTAACAAGTTGCGCAAAAATGTGAATTCAATGCATTCATATAATGTTGGCAATCTATCAAAAAGTCTACGTAGATATGCTACTTAAATACCGATTGGCCGTCAAAAGTAGAAATTAGAATTTTGACAAGTTAGCCCGTTACAAGAAATTACGTAGAATGATTATTCGGTGTAAAATACAAGGGGAACGAGCAAGATAAGAATTGACATAAGCTCCCTTATACGCTATACTCGGGTATTTTTTCATAAATGTTACAGGATTATACGGAGAAGACATTCAAGCATATTCTCTGTAGATTAATAGGCGATTTTACTTCTGCGTGAAGGCACCATAGTGAACGTATTAGAGATAAAACGGTTAGAAACAACGAATAAAAAGATTTTGAATAACTTGTGCTGAAGTTGTTATTGCTCGTAAATCTAGAGTAAAAGATTATAATCGTCGCTATTATATTATTATCGTAAGAGTATTTAGTGCAAAAAGTAAGAAAAGCTGGTGATAATGTTGAGTGATAATTGTTATGACTTACCTATAGGCAACGATGCGCACGGTTCTATGGATTGACAAGTGTAACCTTTACCGTGTGTTCCGCTCGGCTTTATGCGTGGATGCGACAGAGGACGCGGCCGTCTGAGAAACCATCGACCCAAGACAATTGTTCAATGACTCCACGCAACAATCGAGTTGCAATTGGACGGCAAGATCGTCAGACAGGCGCCAGATCGTTCATTGAGCGAGACTTGGCGCCACGTGATTGCAGGCTCGTCAGAGATGGCCTTGCGATAGTACTTCTTAAATGTCTCGAGAACATTTAGATCGTTTGAGACTGGAGGCGCGCGAAAGGTATGACTGTCAGATAGGTTTTGCGATAATAGTCTTTTGCGTTGTCCCGAAGTGAGTATGCCGATCCGCGTGTTTGTTTTTCCTAACCATTTTCAAGCGAAAATTATGATCTGATTTCATTTTACTTGGAAAATTGAAATTAGAGTTTGGTGGTGGTAGTGGTTCGAACCACCATCTCGAGCCAGGAATTTTGTAAAGATTTAACTGGATTTTAAAATGATTCAAGATGACTCAGTTCCACAATTGGGAAGTTACGAGTAGACATGGTTGTTGTGGAAGTACAGCTGTCTTAATGAAAGAGGGTCTGCGTTCTCGAAGTGCTTTCTGGTTTGTTTATGAACCTTAGGCTTCAACGATCGTGTTGTTTACTCCCCGGGCTTCGTATTACGGAGATTGGGCATGTGTTCTGAACAGACACAAAAGAGACAACATGGTGAAGTCGCTTCATATTCGCGTATCGACAATCTACGATCACACATAACATACACCGAATTCCATATTGAGGGAACCAGAGTTCGCCAAACTATACTCAGTACGGTAGCCATATGAAGTCGACCGCTTAGACGATCATTGCGATAACTAGCATGAGCTAACACGTAAAAACAGATTAATCATGAAAATATAAATTATAATGAATGGATTCATATGATTAATTCTAGACTAAAACATACTGCATTCAGAAAAATACCTCCTACGTGATAGTATATAAGCGGGCAAATACACTGATAGGTTTGTCACGCCGTGCCGTGTACGTCAACGATAACGAAGGCTCGGATTTCTCCAGTAATGACAGCAATTTTTACACTATCACTGTAATTGATTTCATGTTGTGTTCGCTGTTCACTGGCGTGCAGTCAGTTTGTACATAGGCATATTATAGGTATATATTCAAAGCCGCAGAGCCTTGTAGCTAATGAACTAAAGCCAGCCGAATTAATAGAGACATACGTTATATGAATGGAATCGTAAACATGACGCGCGAGTTCAGAATGGGAGATATTCGCGCGTGATTTGTTGCCTAGGCGGCTACCACAGACTGTACAGGGAGTAGTTTAATAGAATTACCTTATGGAAATCATAAATAAGTCGAGGCTTGTAAATGATTTCCCAGGAATGTATCTAATTGACTCACCGTATACTTTATGTACGTGACAACAGATTTTAAGACACGATTCAATTAAGAATAATAAAGTATCTTTCATAATATATAACGATGTTGGCTCCATCAGTGTATAAAACGAATCGATGTGGTGTATTTTTTCGTATACCGGGAACGGCGTTGTCCAAATAAACGTCAATTGTTAATTTGGCTGAAATTGTATGATACTGAAACATATATTCATATAGTCAATTCCCTTTATAAAGCTTGGCAAAGTCAGACTTATCCTCGTAATAGCAACTGGCACGGACAACTACTTATCTATATTTATAAACTTACAAAATATTGAATAATAAAATTATATCACAGCCGTAGAGCGCAGAAACAGTTTAAAATAGGCATTCTCTAATTGCTTCGACAGAATTCTACACGCTTCAAATACTAATAGTTCGTAGGCAATCGCTCTACCACGACATTTACACCCTTCCATATTCGCTGAGTGTTAACTATTAACACCATTCGAAATCCCCATCACCTTTCAGTAAATCGTAGCTATTATATTCAAATCGATGCAGTCGCAGCCGTAAGAGGCGGGATGCTTTCTGTATGTCGCGGAAGATGCTGTCTGTTATAATGGTCGAGTTAAAGCAATTTCAGAAAGCTCTCGTTGTATGGGATTTCAGTCACATGATATTTTACGTTAGTATGTTCGCTTAATCGTCAAGATAGATAATATCGAGTTTGGCGTTGGCGGCAGTGATGTAGTGGTTAGCAGCGTTGCCTTTCATGCAAAAGGTTAGGAGTTCGAACCAGCATAAACCAGAGATTTTTTCCTGCGCCTCCCACAATAGGAAATGAGCAAGATTTTCGTGCTTGAATATTTAGAAAGATTTGTATTGGAATGGTTTATTATAAAAATATCTTAGGAATGTAACAGGGTAATGTTGTGCGTGCGACTGGCATTTAATTGTAAAGTAGCACCAAAACCTCGCCTTTACCTTTTAATGCTATAGAAACGTTGAATGTACCCTTCCCACCCCGAAGAATCTTTGAGTAGGAGACCAGCCCAGATTTTGCTGTCGGAATCCTCATATATATTTTATTCTTCAACAAGAAGTAATCTATTACGACAATACGAAATACTGCTTGTCCTATAATTAACGACAGGTTATAGCCTTATAAAAATTACTGATGTACGTGGCGCTCCTGGCAACTAATTATGCATAAATTTGTTGTGTTATTATTTATAGACCAACTTCTACTTTGAAAAATAAGTCTATAGACTTTTTGTCTCTCTACACGGAAACCTTGAGTAAAAAGCGAAAGATTTTCTCGTGTGGAGAAACCAGAGACGGACGACGACCAAAAAAGAGGGTCGTTAAGTCAGAACTGTACATTAAAAAGGTCTAGTTATGACCGGACATATTAAAACAACGCGGGTTTTTGCCGCGATAATAAACATTCTCTAATAGTCTGTTCAATATTATAAAGAATTGTACATTTTACATAATTCAAAAATTCATGAATTGAAGTTTTATTATAGATATAGAGTTAACCCCTTCGAGTAACGCTAGGTATACCGCTGTAATGGAACCTTTATCCCAGCTCATTTCAAAGAGTATGAAATCTCACAGAGGAGGCATACAATGCGAAACGGACTGCCACGCTACGATGTCAACGGTATTGATGCAAGTCGCACGTACAATGTTTTGTTAACTCTTATAAAAGTTGAATATATATTTTCATACAGATTTATGTGAAGATTCAATACCAGACCCCTCGTGAATAACACGACACGCGACGTTTGCATGGAGTTGGCAATTTATACTAAAATTTCTGGGTTTCTGGTGAAATACAGTAAGTAGCAATTTATCAACCATAAGAACATCAAATATACATAAAGTACCCCTTTACCCAGCGTCCGTCCAAGCGGGCGTACATTCTAAAATAGGGATATTAAAGAGTCATTAATTACGTGTCGGATATTTATCGCGACCAACATCCGCTGGCCGGACCCGCCACCGGACACCCCTTCTCGGGCAATTAGACGGAACGACGAGCTTAGATCGAATGAAGATGGGTGGTTTGTCAATGTGTTGGGCGGTGACCATCGCTCTTTGCCGTAGAAATCTCGTAAAAGGCTGCACTCGTACGATTAAGGGTCATTTATAGATTTCTAAATCTCGTTATGGTCATATCACTGTGTAGCGATGGCTCTCGACTAATTCACCGAGGAGTCCGCTTCCCCCGGTAACGGCTCGCTTAAGTTGATTGATTGGATAGAATGGAATAAATGGGTCGATAGATGGTAGCTATGTGTCCGGATGGATGGACGGATGTACAAAACTATTGTCGAACGGACACGTCAGTTTGTACGTGTAAGAAAAAAAAACTAATATGAAAAACAGTAATTTTAATTTTTGTAGTAACTAAAGTGTTTTCACGTGTATACTTACCGATCTAACGCGGCTGTGTTCTCGTCGGTGGTGAGACTCTCTTGTGTCGCTATCTCATTGTCTAGTGTACGTATTTATTACCTTTTGCAGATTCAGCGACGTTTACGACAGGGACAGACTGTCTTTTCGGAACCAGTGGAGTGAATGAACGAAGGTCAACTGTCTGCGAAAACTTATTTGCACTACTAGAATTTGAATATTCAAAATATTGTAAGAAATAGGGCCCTTTCGCCTAAGACCAAAGTTCCCTAACAAGAATTAGGATGATCTCCAAATTGAGGTAACTACGTAAGCATCACTAAAACTCTGCCTTTTCCTACAGTATTTATTATATATTGCGCGTTAAATAGTGTACCTGCCGTATGTGAGGCAAGTACTAAATCAAAATATATTATCGTCAATCATTGTACAAATAACGCAGTAGATCCCGACCCAAAACCAGTCTTGGCAGCTGCTGCAGGTTTCACCTCTGCGGGTTGTATTGTAACGCGCGTCATTATGGACTGAACGTAAATATTCCGCCCACGCGATGATACCTTCGAGATTTATCAATAAGCCATTGATTCTCGTTGACCTATCTGTCTTATTCAATACATAATTACGCGAATTAGTGCAGAGCGACTTTTCACACACGCGAAACATGAAATTTGTAACCCAAATAATATTCCAGACAAATCAGGTGTTTCAACCCTTTATATGTTGAAATGGATGGAAAGTCGTTCACGTAAACAACTACTAGCCTTCGATAGGTTCAAAATCGGCTACAACATTGTGAAACCCAAATAATAATTATGGCAAATTACGCGACTTGTCATTTTACACGCTGGAAAGGTTAGAAAGTCGTTCACGTAAACAACTACTAGCCTTTAATAGCTTCATAATAGGCTATAACATTGTGAAATACGCTCCATGTTCTTTAGGTATGGCTATGGGCGAAACGTTAAAATGTCACAAATCGGACTCTTTAGTAAATAAAAGTGTTTTTGTAAGAAGGAAAAAACAAGCGTTTCCCGAGGCACACATCCCTGCTGACCCGTAACTACACCGACGTATTAAACAAAATTTACTCAATTAAACTAATTTGTTATGGTTGTATTAGTTTCTTGACAGCGATGTGTTAAGAATGGATAGCTTGGCCATGTTATGCGATGGGAAGATCGCGTCGCTTTACGAACCACAGCGTGAATGTTTCGATTCCGGGGCAGTCCGATCGCGGTGACAAGTGGTGTTTCTCACGCCGCAGGTTGTGGGTTTTTGAAATGCGTGGAAGGCGTATTGTTTCCGGGACCTCCATAAAAACAAAATCACCAATATGTTGATTCTTGGGGATATGGAAGAGATGTTGCTAATTTCATTGGCGCATAATGAGGCAGCATGCGTCACGCACATCACTAGAACCTCGCCTTTCCCTATTTTTATCTTTATTATCGGACGTCGACCGGTTTGTCGTGACGTCTAACCACAATTCAGGCTTGTTAACGTAGACATGTCGATGCGGGTCAGGTTGGAGATGCGATCGGGTTTGTAGTACTGTCTAGACATCACTATCGCAGAAAGTAGTAATTAAACCATTCCCTTTGTTTGTTTCGATGCATTCAAAAATAAGATATTCATGATTTCCACAAAAAGGTAATGTTTTCGTCGGTGTCTCTCTTTAACAACTTGACACAAAAAGTTACGATCTAAAATTTTCTCGCAAAGCTTGGAAATGCACCAACGAACAAATGAAAAGATTTTTTTGAGTAGAGCCGTATCTACAACTCTCTTCAGTAATCAGATGCACAATACATAGGCAAGATGGGTATAATAATTCAACAATAGTTTTAGCACAAGTTGATCACCTGATCCACAGGCCTGCTTACTGCAGACTACATTCATAATTTTTTCTTATGCTTATGCGCTTGAAATTCGAGATCTCAATTTATAACATGCACAATGATGATTATCTTTTTTCGGCGTTGTTTGCTTTTTACGCAATCAGTTAGGGACGGATTTTGAGAAAAAACTTATAAAAAAGCTAGAGATGCGCACTGAACAAATGATTAAATTTTGGGAGCGATCCGAATCAGTCTATATCCGGAAAGTTTTTAAACGATTCTCAATTATTGGGAGGTAGGGCAATTGTCACACTAAACAGTAAGGACTATAAATAGTTCGGTATTCCTGATAGATTTTGTAGAACTTTAAATAAATGGCATAATATGATACTTTTGCTGATTTTACAAAAATATAATTCTATAGATGGAAGGGACGGGCAACTTCGTCGTTCAAATGCTTTCAAGTTTAAAGAATTCGGTAATTCAGAGGTCCTGCAAGTAATAAAATGGCACCATGAATAGTGCATGATCTAAACTCTCGTATCCGATGCTTAGAAAACTGTCCCGTCTCGGATGTCACGTATGCTGGGAAGAAACACCAGTAGCAAAGGTAAAATAGTTTGCAAGCTCGCCAAATGATAAGGTAAAGCTCCCATGGTTTATAGTTTATCGACTGTGAATACGCATTGCACCCAAACTGAACGCAGGCGACTTAGCTATCAATCAATAAAGAAATAAATATATAGACATTCCTTGCTTCTTTAAACTTGTGCATTTGTATAGCTCTCTAAATACAAAGCTCTGATCGTTGACGCATACGCATCGACTCGATTGAACAAACTGTGTTGGATAAAGACTACAAATATTGTAGCAAATTACTGCGGATTTCGTGAATATTTAACGATACCACATAAGACAACCAATTACCGAAACACGAAATACGCACTGTCCAATTACTGACCATTCGTATGTTGCTATATTCACTGATTGGAGTCTCTAGTTACGATTGTCTGTGGCCCGCGTTGTTTTGTGAAGTGGTCGTTGATTTGATTATGCGTTGGATTCATTGATAGGCCTTGAGAAGTAACGCAAAATGACGTTTTGTGTATTTAGGGTCTGCTGAAATTCTCCATACTTGATTTTCAATGTGCAACAAACGATTTTAAAAGGATAACTATAACCACGCTTTTGACGTTTTTTTAGGAATGAAACACACGAAACGAAGAAGGTTTTCAACAAAATTGGTGGTCGGGTAAAGATATTTTATGAAAACAAATGGCTTTTCATATAAATATATGTATTTTTCATACGTTTAGAAATTAGTGAGACACTGTTTAAAAAATCTCACTAAATACCCGATCACGCAATTCAAAGGTTCCTAAACATATATTTCTTCAAAAAGCCATTGAGATTGCACCTTTTTACAGTAGCCCAAAACCTCCCATGTTTTACTTTTCCTATGTAATTATATTTACCCGAGCAAATAGGAAAGGGTACTCGAAAACCAAAGAATGCCATTAATACTGCGTGTAATCTGAACGTACATAGGGTAATGCGAGAAAGATGTAACAATATAAAAGGCAAAGAGATTATAATTACCGTTAAAAAGGCTTATACAGTAAAATATCTCGAAAAACTGCACAAGCTTGGTTTTCTGTCGGTTTATGAAATGAAATTAAGTTTATTTGTTTAAAGTGTACTTATTAGCAGAGCTGTCAAACACACTTTACATGAAACAATAGCCTTATGGTCTGAGACTATAATGTAATTACTTAAACTATATAAATTTAACATCTAACAGTATACCGGTAATACAGGTCAATAGTAGATACAACTATGTACATTTACAGTGAGCATGAAAAAGATAAAAATGTTGAATAATAGGAAAAAAGTTTAGGGTGACTTTTGATTGCGAAATAGTGTCGTTAGTTCTCAAGAAGGATTCATGTGCATAAATTGAATATATAAAATTGTTAAAGCAAGAAAATGTCAGTGTGTAGAGGACACGGTGACAATACGTCCAAGGTCCTCTTGATTCCTCAGAAACTTTACCCTCCTGTATTCAGGGTTGCTATGGCAATGGGATGCGCATGATAATCCGCCGACATGCGCCGACATGGCATGTTCGTATTGTGTGACGGGCTTGATCACCTTATATTTCCATATACAAGGCTTAGATTCCACATTACGTCTACTCGAATAAATGCAACAATGAAACGAACCGAAGTGATTAGTAGTAAATGGCTGGCTGTATAAGGAAACCGATGGGCATGCTGTGGCAGCTGATATCGTATGAAACCACACGTGACGGATGTCAGACTAGCGCCGTTGTTTCGAGTATAACGCCGGTTACTATTGCATAGCCTGTATCTACTTAACGCGTTACCCCGACATCGTCATCATGACACGTGTGATTGAGGATATAAACTTAATCACAAACGTCAATTAAATATTACTGACGTAGGGTAACTGACATGCGTTGTAATATGTCGTATGGATGAACATTAAAAAAACCACGCCAGTTGGGGATAGAGTACTTCGGATGACGTACGCACGTTAAGCAAATCACATGGTTGAACATTGAAACGAACCATGTCACATAAGACATAAGCATTCATTCGTCCGATGTAAAACCGAGCATATTCAATAACGACGTTATTATACGTAATAATCGTTAAATTTTTGCGCATCATGCGCACTCATCCAGTCAAGAATCAGAAATTTTCTATCACTTTACGTATGTTCCAAAACTTAATGGCATCTATTTTAATCCTTACATAAAACTCCACACTGTATCTGTGGATGTTACTGTTTTGTACACATGGACTTTGTATCCACTCACATTAGTAGCCAAATAAACCGTTTTATAAAGGTTATGTAAATCCATAAATCGATGAGGCCATATGTTCGAACTCCCAAGCAAGCAAGGCCTTCTGGACTAACATCAGATATATCAATGCGGCGAGATGTCTTGCTCCGCTTGTTGTTTGTATGGTATTTGTTTGAACAAAGAAGCAAATCGTGACAACGTGCGTTTGTTTGCGGAATTTCGCCACCACCCCTCGCTCTGTCTTCTGGCAAAAACACGCTCCGTACAATTGTCTCATATGGCGCAAAATTTATCCACATTCGACCTGCAAACAACCCGGACAACACAATTTCTTATGAACTTTGAGCAGCGAGGTGCCATCGATCGCATCCCTTAATGGAATTATTGTATGCCAAAACCCAATATACGGCATCTGTTTAGAAAGTAACCCGTTTCATTTGTTATATAATTCTAATGTCGAGTATTTCGTAGACTAATGTGATTCGTGCAGTGACGTACGAGCCTTTCATGTGCCCATCATTTTTCAATCAGATTTTCTACGCGTGTCGTGGATGAACAATCGCGTTAAAACCTTCGTGTCACTTGTAAAGCGACTCGATCCGTGAATGTCGCGTGTTTACACGTCTCTAGCCTGTGGGCATAAAAGGATTCCTTTGCTTGTTGCGACATTTCAGAGCGCCCGATTTTCCCATGCATGGCGTATTCGTATAGGCACTAGGGACCTTTCTATACGCCAGAAAAACAGCGCTAAACATACGTGTGAAAACGATGAGAGATGGGCGTCACGTTCCAATCGACAAAGCTATCGTTAATTATTCTCATTGTAATAGAACATCCCCGTCACATGTCACTAAACTAGGGCGTAGCTTTGAAACATTTGTCTGCTGGTTTGATTATCCGAAATCATTCAGAAGAAATCTCGGGAATCTAGTAAACAAGGAGGAGGAAGGTGAGAGCGGAATGGAAAGATAAAGGTGTATTATTATTATTATTATTTATAGAGGGTGCAATAAAGGCTATATTCTACTATGTACAAGAGCCCGTTGCCCTC
>WURV02147923.1:0-17951 GCA_011762755.2 Epimenia babai | reverse complement strand
ATTTTCAGGAAATGTGCATATTTCCTGGTTTATTTAAGGAAATTTGCAAATCTCCTGATTGAACCAGGAAATATGCACATTTACTGAAATTGTACATTTACTGTAACATATATATCCATAATGTACATATTGGTCAATGTCCTATTTTATCATTAAAAATGATCATAGTGTATAATGTAGTGTATACATAAATATTAGCCGTATACTGCAATATAAAATGTCACATGTGCTTTCTAGAATACACCATTATCATATTATATAGTTTTGAGTGAAATTTTGTTGGTACTTTGAATCTTTAAATGAATTACAGTATGTGAATTTCATGGGGTGGCCTAAGACTTTTGCACATACCTGTATATATACATACAATAACAGTGGAATGGGAAGATGTGAATATTCTGGATAATTGGAGCTGTCAATTACTCACTACTAAATAAATGGTATGCACGAAGAGTTGAGTTGTATGTCACTAAAAGACTAACATTCCGTGGTCAATTTTTTTGGCTGACTCTTACAACAAAACTTATTGATAATTCAAATGACAAATACAGCAGAGGCTTTGCCTCATACAAAATCTGAATCAACAGAGAAGAATACCTGCAAACTCGGCACGAATGGCAGTCGTGAGACACAGACACCCAGGAATCAAGTAGATTGGCTGAAAAATATACCACAAATATCTACATTCATATTTTATTGGTACTAGTAATATATTAAATACTTGAATAATGTCCTATATAATGAACAATTTTTTTAGACTGACAAATAGGTGGCCATCATACAGGGACAGAGTCATAGCATCGCTAAATAAAAGCCACATTAAAAAAATAATAATACTAATAAATAGGTCGTTACTACCAGAGAGGGAGAGATATTCGCTTGGATATAGGTCTATCTTCATATTGTGACTACGCTAGAGAGTCTATATCAAATAGATGTCACAGATTAAAAATTCCAAGTTACTCCAAGTAACAACTCACCACCCATATGTACCAGTCACTATCGTCAATCTGTAACCAAAAGTGGACATCATATAGACATATGGACTGCATAACACCAACATGGCAAGAATAATTTCTTGATAATAATCATACTAATGGTGAAAGTCTCGATACGATGATAATCATCTTAGTATATTTTACAGGAGATAATCCAAGCATAGCACAGTATGATGACATTCCAGATGTGTATTGCATTCTATGAGAAAATCCTACAAATGGAACCCAAAAGAACAGAATATCATTGGTAATCTGCACATTGAAGATGCTTGAACCATTTGCCAAATGATGCTTTGTGACAAGTCATTAGAAAATAACAAGACGGTAGCACCGTAACAAGCCCCAGGAGATTTGAATATAGTTGCATGACTGCAATAACCCAGACCAATGAATTTAATGGGGATACAACTAGTACTATATATTTGAGAAAAGTAAATCTGGAAACAATTTATACTTACATTGACATATGTTGTTAACAAGAAGAAAATGGTCATAGTCATGTTCATGAATCGCCATATCAACCGAACCTTTGTCGCATACATGTCAATAACAAGAGTTGTATTTTCCTTCAGTGTTGTCATTTTGTGAACTCGCTGAACTTTTCAAAATTTCTGTCTCCTCAAGATGACTGTAAAACAGAAACCCAAAAATTTAAGGTGTTTACTCACATCTCTCAAATCATTTGGCGCAGTGAACTAGGTCGGTCCATCCGCCAATGTTCCGCCATGACGCCCGAGGACCTGAGCGGAGGGCAGATGCTGTACCCTAATCCTAAACGAGACTGACCTAGTTCACAGCACCAATTATTTTTTTCAAGTGCCTATATATGTAGAAATACGCTGAGATTATTATGATATATGTACATTAAAGTACACAGACACTATTTCGATATTCCAAATATTAAATTACTACGGACAATGTTCATTTTCAGAGAGCATTCTAAAATGCTGTAATTTAGCAATTACAGTAATTACCAATATACTATAATTATCTGGTTGTCTAGGCTATCATTAGCCTTTTACAAAGCTATCCCAAAAGGAATTTGAAGTATTCTATGGTTAACATAGCTTTGATTTATTTATTAAGGCAGGGGCGGAACTGTCGTAAAACCGCAAAATATGTAGACAGTTGACTTTTTGGCGCAGTGAACTAGTGCGATCCGCCTGCTGATGTTCCACCATGATACCTGCATATATCGTATAGTAACCACAAGGCGATCGGAACGATCAACGATCAAGGCGATCAACGTCATTATTATGTCATATGTGAGGTCAAAAGGTAGACTCGAAAGGTGATCAAAGGTGAGCCTAACACGGATCGTACTAGTTCACTGCGCCGACTTTTGTCCATACACTGCAAGATCTACCTTAGACCTTTGTAGGTAGACGGGATTTAAATTGTAAAACGTTTTGTACTCGCAGTTGATTTGTCTATACATTACTGCACACAGCAAAAGCTACTCCAGACCTTTGCATATGAGCTTATTGCTAAAACGGATATTTCGATTAGCCACTGTGATATCAATTCTACGTCACTGTGTATTTGAAAGAAAAAACTTAATGAATTGAAAAAAATTAATTGTACTGAATGCCATAGCAAGTTCACAATGGGTCTTCCCCATTCAGCCACATAATTTTTCGGTCGTAGTTACCTCCCATTCAATATCATTATTCATTACCACTCAGTGAGTTGGTCTCTAAAAAGGCATAGACATTAAACGGATAGTCCTTTTAAAACTGAATGCGAATTTTAATATCGATGAATTTTTGTTAATTTCCTTTTATTGTGTCGATTATTCATACGCTGATTTTCCGTTGTTTTCGTATCGACCATGAAGACGACAGCGCTCTTAGCGGATGATCGATAAAAGCCAGCCGCATCGGCGTTTGGCATGTTGTCTAGTATGTAGGGTACGCATTTCTATACTTCCTCAACGGAATTACAATCGTGTACACGTTAAATATTTTATCGTTAATGTTGTTGTTATTTAACTTCAAATCTTGTAACAGATGTTTTCAATTTACTACAACAAATATGCTAATAGATAATGAATAGGCCTACAACGAACTGAACGTGTCGATCGCTCAATTCAAATAGACATTAAATATGGTGTCCTTTTGAAGAAAACAACCTAAGGATTTTTGATAATTTTAATATAGCAGTTGTCCTTGGGTCGTTTACGAACTGCGTAACGAGTGCGATGGTGATGATTCATAGATTCATCATCAAATTGCTATGGAATAGATCCATATTATCCGTCGTATTGATTAGCTGCGTCGTACGTGTACCCGAATGCGTAGCGGATCCAAATCAATATTGCCCGTTCTTCAACAACCGTGCGCCGCTGTCTCAACCTTACCTTAAAAACTGCACGTGGTTCAACAAAAATTGTTGCTGCATGCAACAAGAAATTGATGCGACTTTTGGCCAAGTGAAGCCACTACCCGGAGCATCTGAGAAATGTCAAAAATACCTCAATTACCTTATGTGTTACATTTGCTCACCCTTTCAGTACAAGTTTTATAAATGGGAACGTTTAACAGTATGTACGGAATTTTGTGATGAGCTCTACGATGCATGCCATGTGGCCATACTGAAAGGGTCGCCAGTGAAGACGTTATACCGAAACGGGACTCAACTCTGCAAAAGCAGGAGCTTCGAGGTGGATGGGAAGGCAAACAACAGCTGTTATTATTTCGATTCATCATGGGATACTGACAGTTCCAGTGAAATAATCGTATTTTGGCCGTTCATGCACATTGCATTATCTATCGCAATTACATTTTACATGTAGTTTCAAACCACTGTTCTAATGCCTTTCAGTGTACATTTACCACAATCAGATTGTTATAACATGGTAAATATTCAATATACTTGCATTTCTAATTCACCATAACCTAATTTGATGTCATAAACGTAGTGATTGGACGCATTTAATTGAATATGTAAACAGCCCGCCGGTTGCACATTTTAATGAATCTGGAGGTATTTTCATGCTTGCCTTAAATCTAAGATTTAGCAGAATAAATCATTAAAATCTGAAATATTTGGAACGACTGTTGCATGCCGAAACGTTTTCCGTCTACATTTTAAGGTAACACTTAATTATATTTTACATGCCTTTTTCAAAATTCAGTGGATATATGCCTCCAATAAATCTCGAACCCACGACCTCCAAATGTTAAGGTTGGTGGTCTTACCATCTTACTAGATAGGCCATTTAAATGAATTGAGAAAGCTACCACATCGACAACTGCATTTCATTACATTTCTGTATAATAGTTTATCAGTAATGTTTATTGTGGCTACCTCACCCTTGTAATTCATGCGCTGTGTATCCGAGACGTAGGTTCATTGTATGTTACACGTGACGTAATTATGAACCGTAAATTAACAATACATTTCTTGAATATTGATGTTCAACAAAATAATTGTGAATAATCATTATATATACTACAAGTAAATTAAGTGGTAACACCTTTATGGCTCACAGCGGAGATATAGATCTATATCTCCGCAGTGAGCCATAAAGGTGTTACCACTTAATTTACTTGTATTTGAACTGACTCACACGGCTACCACAATGAGTTCTATATACTAGGTTCATTCAATAACACCGATTGGAATTCTCTTAAACAGCTGCAGTAATGAGCTTTTTCATTGTATCGTTCTTCAGTATACATAACCTATTTATTACTGATACTATTTCTTACGTTAAAGATTTATCGTGCCAGTATGCCACTACGTCGACCCTCATGTGTTATTTCTCGAATGAAATCCAACTAACACGTCTCTTCATCTCATTGCATGGGGTTGTCATATTTCAACATTTAAAACGCTACATGTCACCTTGTATACCCGAAGTGGTGAGTGTCAACAATACAGCCAGCGTAGACACGCAGCTTGTAGCGAACAACAAAGATTGTAAAGACAACAATAAAGTAGAGTATATCACGCTAACGAATTACTTATACACTCCAAGGAACTATGTGCCTCTGCTAAACTCTAACTACCGTATATACTCGCCTGTAAGTCGATTCTCCTATAAGTCGACCCCCCAACTTTGGCCGACGAAATCGTGGTTTTGCTCTTGACTCGCTTATAAGTCGAGGGTGGATTTGAGGGTGCTACCCCTTCTTCAGTCATTCACAGCGATTATTATTTAGATGGGAAACTTACCCTATGTTTTATTCTAATGTGACGAACGCAAAATGTATTGATTATATTTTTCATTGTAGTAATATAAGGCCTGTCGATATATATACGAACATTGTATATACACTATATTTACCATATTTACAAAATCTACAATACCATTATGCACCTAGAAGGAAAATGCAACAGAAAAACGTCTGAAGGTGCCTATCAGTATATTTTACTGCCCAAAATTTTTTTTTATTGACCCGCCTGTAAGACGGGGGGGGGGGAACTTTAAGGATTGAAATTTTGCCTTATAGTCTAGTATATACGGTAGAAGTATTATCATTCTGTCGGTGAGTTACTCTATTGAAATGTGGGGGTTTAGTAATTTAGCTAATTTAGAATTATTTCAACTCAAAATATCAAAACAAATCTTGCATGTTAAACGCTTCACGCTGCTTGCACTATGTATGGGGAAACAGGCTTTACGCCCTTTAAATTACTCTGCCAGGAACGTGGGAGAAACTGCCATTAAAAAGTGACCACCTAATCCCCACTATTTTCAGTCATATGATCGATATTATAAATAAAAGTGTGAATATCAGTATATTTAATTTTCATTGGTTCTTTAATGTTGAAACTGTTTTAGGCAATTTGGGATTAAGTTCTGTCTAATTTAATTCTGTCCTTATTATCGTCCTCGTCGTCCTTATTATCCTTGTCGTCGTCCTTATTATTATCGTCGTCGTCATCGTCGTCCTTATTATCGTCGTCATCCTTATCGTTGTCGTCGTCCTTATAGTCGTGGTCGTCCTTATCGTCATTGTTGTCGTCGCCCTTATTATCGTCGTTGTCGCCCTTATTATCGTCGTCGTCGTCCTTATTATCGTCATCGTGGTGGTCGTCCTTATCGTCGTCGTCCTCATAATCGTAGTCGTCGTTGTCGTCTTCGTTTTTATTATCGTCGTCGTCCTTATCATCGTTGTCGTCGTTATTATAAGTGGCTTCCTCTAAAGATATTCTAACTTATTATTTATGGAATAATCGACTACAGCATTCACCCCGAAACCATCTCAAAATCCACAACTAATAATGTTCGAGAGAAAAGACTATACTCGAATCGTACAGCGAAACTACAATCTATTCAGGCAAAATAGGATATTTTTTTGTATTATAGTCGTAAATATAAAACCGACAAAATTCTCTTTTTATTAGATCGCGAAAAGAACAATCGACGGATAGGAGCGTTTCGTTATAGAGATTTTGTTATTTGATAAGTGGGGTAATGATAATAGTATTGGGTACGTATTCAACGTTGCTTTAGAGAGAAACAAAGCGAATTTCAGTTCAGGGCCATGCTTATGGCTTAGTAAAATACAATTATTAATAAAAAATTAAATATTTCAAGTTGTAACTATAAAAACTGATTCGTTTAATAAATCGAGTGATTTCTAAGTATGATGTCTTTATTATAATGTGAACACAAAACTTCAGGTACCACAGATGATATTGCGGCAAATACCCACCCAAATATCGTAAACCCCAGTCCGAACGCCCCAACTACCACTGTACCCGAGCACTGGCGTATCCCCAAGTGTATCCCCGCCTGCTATTCCGTACCGGTGACTAACCTAAATATACCTGTCAAGCTCCCCACATTTAACCTCCCAACGTTTGACGGTGATATTTGGAAGTGGCAAAATTTCTATATTTTTGCTGATTCCGTACATACACGAACCGACCTGCGTGGTGCTTCCAAGTTAAATTATCTGACCTCTGTGTTAGAAGGAGAACCCACCAGCCTCCTTCATGGTTTCCGACGTACTAATGATTACAAACAAGCCCTGGAATTGCTCGTCGATACTTGCGATAATCCGCAGCGAATTATCCAGACACATTTTCATGGTATATTCGACCTCCAACCACCTGAGAATACCTGCAGAAGCTTAGGTCGTTTTCGTGGCGAATACGAGGCACACCTTCGCAGCCTCAATGTATTGGGACTCGACGTAGACGCAGCCTTCCATGTCTACACCGCCTTGTTAATGAGGAAATTACCCACTTCCGTAAAGAATAACATTAATCGTGCCAATAAGAACAATTATATGAATCTAGAAGAATTACGAAATGCTATTACTGAGGAAATTGCACATATTGAAGCCCTCGAGCAAACCAACATTCAATCCCATTGTCGACAACCTAACCCAAAACCCAAATATGCGAAACCCCAAGGCACAGCTTCCTCTGTTCTAGTTACACACACCCAACATAAGCCTGATAAAGATCACAATCACCAACCCAGAAATCGCCTAAATTCACCCAATAAGAGTTTAGCATTCCATTACAAGTGTGTTTTGTGTAATAGTATGCACATTACCCAGGTGATTGTAACACACATAACACTGTAGAAAAGTGGAAAACTGCAGCTTACAACAGTCGTTTATGTTTCAATTGTCTGAGCAATACACACCAACGGTCCAAATGCCCGAGTAAGTACAGGTGCTGCCATTGTAAATTGCCTCACCATTCCATTTTGTGTTATAATCCTTCGATCTCCACTGATAAACCCAGTCAGTCATCTTCCGATAATTCCCACGATATCAACTCGCCCTCCAAGGACCATACCGCCTCCTATGTACAAATCGCGTCTGCTCAATCTACGAGCTCGAACTAATCTAATATACTCCCAACCGCCTTACTGCCTGTTAACAGTCGTAGTAAAACGGAGTTTACTGCATCAGTACATTGTTTAATACCGGCTCGCAGAAGACTTTCGTCCTGAAACGTATCGCCGAAGAACTCCAATTAAAGGTTACCGGCAATATTCCCCTATCAATAAATGGTTTCAACTCTAAGGTACCCTCCAAGATATACCCCATTGTCAATATCCCCGTGATGACAGATGAAGGTCAAGTTGACCTATCAGCCGTCATTATCGAGAAGTTACCTACAAAAATATTCATAAGAGGCCGTGGGGCTATAATAGAGAACCTGAAAGTCAAAGGTTACGTGTTGGCTGATAAATCTATTGGTGATGAAATTGCCTCCCTACAACTTGTAGTTGGTATTGACCAAGATGCCAAATTAGTATACACCCAACAAGTAGACGACGTCATGTTGATGTCTTCCAAAATCGGCTACCTTGTTGCTGGACAGACGTCATGTCCCTCTCCTAATAACTGTTTTACCACCAACCTTGTGCCCGAATCTATCACCTCCCTTTACATACCGAACAGTGACGATTCACCCACAGTCAATGACGATCTTGATAATTTGTGGAAGCTCGAGACCATTGGCATTCAACCCGAACCCAACCTGAATCCCGACGAAGAGTGTGTTCTGAAAGAATATGAGAATAATATAACGCATGGCGGCGTGCGTTATAAGACGACGCTTCCCTGGAAGCTCAACCATGCTCCCCTCCCAACCAACCTTGATTTGGTAAAATCCCGATTGTTGTCCTCATTGAACCGCCTTCGAAAAACTGGAAACCTTCTTCACCACTATAACGCCATCATCCAAGATCATTTGGAGAATGACTTTATCGAAATAGTGTATGAAACATCTCCGACGAATGATGATGCAAGAGTCCATTACCTAGCGCATCATTGCGTAAAAAAGGATTCACCTACCACCCCACATACGAATAGTTTTTGATTGTAGCGCTAAAGGGTTTCCCAACTCTCCCTCCTTGAACGATTGCCTGTTTACTGGACCATGTTTAGTACAAGAACTGGGTAAGTCACTCCTTTTCCGACTTTCACCCTACGCCTGCAGCAGTGATATCGCTACGGCCTACCTCCAAGTTTCTTTACACAAAAATGATCGCGATTCTACGTTCGATCCCATAAGGCCCCTTATGACCTACCGATTAAAAGTAGTGTTGTTTGGCGCGGCCTGCTCTCAGCTTCTTCTGAATGCGAACCTCAAAAATCATCTAGAGAAAATTTCCTCCCCTACTGCAAAGAAAATGCTCCAACGCCTCTATATAGATAATCTTCAGTCCACCGAGGATACTGAAGACTTGGTCCAATTTTACCGAGAGTCCCGCCAGATTCTGGCCAATGCGGGTTTCATCCTCCGAGAATGGGCGACAAACTCCCCATTGCTCAATCGCGAGATCCTCCTAAATGGCGATGGCGCCAAAGTTGAAGACGGCGATCCCAAGGTTAACCTGCTAGGTCTGCGGTGGAACCCACAATCCGACGTAGTGTGTTGTGCAACACCCAAACTACCTGCTATCTCACCCAAAAATCTCAAAACGCGAACTGATCAGCCAGTTGTCTAAGACTTTCGATCCTTTAGGGTGCTTAGCCCCCGTGACCATTCGTTCCCGAATCTTCGCCCCAGACATCTGGCGCAAGAACAGTGGGACGACCAAATATCTCCAGAGCAAACCGAAACGTGGTCGAAGATATCTTCCGACATCCAGGTAGCCGTTACGGTAGCCACCCCTCGAGAGGTTGTTGTAACCAAAGTTGTAAGGCCTACGGACCTCCTGTTTACCTGGTGACCAATTCCACTATCCAACTCCTCACTGCGAAAAGTCGTGTCGCACCAATCAAGAGTCCTACCTTACCCCAACTTGAATCAACTGCCGCTTCAATTGCCGATCGACTCACAGACTATGATGTGAAGACCTACAAAGACCAATTGCACACTCCCGAGATATATATGTGGACTGATAGTAAAATTGTGCTTTATTGGTTGAGGTCAACCCCTCAAGACCTACGTTCGAAATAGAGTCGATGAAGTCCACTCCCTCCTACCGACTGCAAAGTGGAACCATGTCTCCAGCGGAGATAATCCTAGCGACCTGTTATCTCGTGGAATGACTGCCAAAGCCTTTCTGACGTCCAAACTGTGGTGGAAGGACTTACTTGGCTGACAGCCTAAACATTGGCGAACCCCTCCCTCGCATACCATGGCGCCCTTACCGACTCCCAAATCTGTGATGAAACCGCCGATTCTACTGCTGTGTACACCACCGCCGCTGCTAGCAGTCCGCTCGTAGAGATCAATCGCTACAGTTCCCTGCGTAAGGTGATCCGAATTACTGCGTACGTCTTCCGTTTTGTCTACAATTTGAAGTCTCGACAGGATGATGAAATAACCCCTTGCGTCAATAACCTGTCTGTCGACAAAACTGAACAGGCCGAAATATACCCAGTGAAGGATGTTCAAGCCGTTACCTTCCCTGATGAGTTCTCTCATTTGTTGGAAGGGAAGAAAACCAAAGCGACTAACCTACACATATTTTTTACGCCTTATCCTATGTGATGGTGTCGTTACATGCTCCGGTCGAATTCAAGAAGCGAACCTGCTGTCTGATGCGAATTACCCAATTTTGCTTCCCTCCGATCATCATTTCCCGTACCTCCTGATCAGACAAACGCATATCGATAATCGCCATGGCGGTATAATTGATACTTTGAACCAACACCGACAAAGGTGGTGGATACCTTCCGCAAGTTAGATAAGAACTCCATCGATGCGTTCCCTGCAACCGACTCCAAACCCGAGCCTTCCACACTTGACAATTTCCTCCTTACCCAAAGTCTCGCGTGTCATATGGTCCTCCATCCAGTACAACCGGAGTAGATCATACAGACCCCCTTACTGTCACACTCAAGGAGAGTGTTAAGGTTCACATAGCTTTATTTACTTATGCTACCACGCGCGCAGTTCATCTCGAGGTCGTAGAGGACAATCCCACACGAGCCTTTCTACGTGCGTTCTGTCGATTTACAAGCCGAAGATCTTGTCCCAAGCTCATTATCTCCGTTAATGCAACGACCTTTGTTACTTCTTCAAAGATTCTCCAGAAATTTGCCAACCACCCTCAAGTCTAAGAAGAACTTCTCAAACGGAAGGTGAAATGGGAATTTATTCCAGCCAAAGCACCATGGTTTGGTGGCTTTTGGGAACGAGTCCTCGGACTTACAAAAAATCTCATCAAGCGTGTGTTGGGCCGCCGACACATCGACTACAGCGAACTCTGCACCCTCATAACCGAGGTGGAAGCGACCCTGAAAAATCGTCCTATCACTTACATGTATACCGACGCATCTGAACCCCTACCTCTTACACCATCACACTGGCTACAGGGACACCTCATTGATCCGATTTGTCGCCCTCTGCCCAAAACCGCCGCTCCTCAATCAGCCACCCGCTAAGACCTGATTAATAAATTCAACTCCAACCCTGAGATTAAAAATGCATTCGATAAAAGATGGAAACACGAGTATCTAACAGCTCTCAGAGAATATGACACCTGTCACTCTCACTGACCCGTCCAGATCAAAGATCTGTTGTCCTGATTCACCATTCCTCTCCACGCTTAAATTGGAAACTGGGTCGAGTCGTGTCCCTACACGTAGGGAAAGATAGGCGGATTTAATTGGTGACGTTAAAAACTAGTTATGGTATCACCACACGCCCCATAGCACGTTTATATCCTTTAGAATACGCCCTTATATCACACAAGTACACGGCGCAAACCGCTGTAGCTACTTCTACCACACCACAACGTTCAATTAGTGATCAAACACACCACAATTCCCCATTAGTGATTCTAGTACACCACAACCCCATGCTAGTGATATCACACCACAGCCTTCTGTCTTATTCCGCGACATCTTCCCCTTCATGATCACATTGAAACACCTCGCAGACGAACGAGGATGGCCGCCCAACGCTCTCGTAAGCGCATTGAGGCGTGATGCCATTAACCTCACTTCCGCCCGCCGCAATGTAAATAATTTGTAAATATGTGTACCTATGACATACAATATAGTTTCTAACGAGCGCGATCCATGATGCACCGACGACCTATGACACCGTTAGCTTATTCCTTTGTCTTAAGCCCGCGCCGCACAAGTCAGTGTAATAGTGTAATACCGACTCTAGTAGCAGCAGTGCCTATATCGTCGTCTTTTTACGGCCAGAATACTGACCCTACCAACTGTGTGTAATAGCGTTATAAGGTTATTGTGTATAAGTTCGTTACTTGGTACACCAAGTATATTTTAGATTAGTTCATATTATTGCCGTGTGTCTTATTTCGTTAGTCGATTGCTGATTGGACTTTCCCCGACCATCATATGGACTTGGGGTATTTGAATTGATACAATTTACTACTAACTAAATTATTATCACATAACGAGCCCGCCACCTCCCTAAAATTAACAACTAGTAACCCCAATACCCAAATCTGGCGACACTACTTACCCCACCAATTATCGACCTATCTCATCACTCCACATTCTTTCCAAAGTAACTGAAAAAGCTCTCTGGGCAAATCGCATCTTACATATGACCTAATAATCTTTCACCTTTGCACTTCGGCTTTTGAAAAAACCACCCTACACAATCTCAACTTCTGCAGCTTACTTGATAACACTACTAGCGACCGATTCATCTGCTTAACGGCACTTCACATTAAAAAAGCTTTTTACACTGTGGATTATGATCTACTTCTCTATCAACTTGGTAATATTTTCCACTTTCACACCTCTATTGCACTACTTAGACTAGTAGTTACTTAACCTGTAAAACACAATCTGTAAAAACTAAAGATGTAATCTCGGCATGCATGCCCATTATCTGCAGTGTACCTCAGTAGTCGGTCCTTGATTATTTATCCTCTTCATAAACGATCTAACTAGTCTCGGTCCATGCTATCTCCTCGCCGCCTATTGCACCATCGTACAGGCTGGGGACACACTGCAATCAGCTATTAACAAAACTAACAACCTCCTTCCAGCTATTATGAAATGTTATTCCGATAACTTACTTAAAATTAACTCAGATAAAACTTTGATTGGCTGATTTTTGCGGTGTTTTCTATATTAACGTGATGTTAATGGTGTGGCCAATGTGGTTCTCTGAATAGCTCAGCAATCATTTTACAGTCCATCAGGCTTGTACAGATATCTGTGTATATCGGTGGCATGATACGCGGACTTTAAATATTAGAGGTTCTTAAAAACGATATCAAATACCTAAATGCGCGGGAAAAGGCTTGCCCCTGTAGCTTAGCTGGTAGAGCACCAGACCGGTTATCTGGAGATCGTGGGTTCGAGTCCCATCAAATGTATAGATTTTTTTCTGTGAATTTTTTCCTTTTTACCGTTTTGTTGACTAACCGCCCCGCTAAGACTGATTCATTACGCCCGGTAAGAGTCAATGATTATGTAGTTCCCTTCAGTATTTCTATTAAATATCTTGGCTTCCACCTTCACGAAACCCTTAGCTGGAATATCCATTTTTTCTACAAGCAAAGGTAATGCTACTCGTTCATCAATTCTCCCGCATCCGCCATCTTATTAACCAACCTACTGCACTTCTTTTCTACACTTGACTGATTGGACCAATTCTGGAATATGCCTCATCTGTACTAATCAACACATGTGTTACTAATAGAGTTTGCTTATCAAAACCTTACAAAATAAACTACTTAGAATTTGCTAAGGATTACTAAGTATATTTGAATTATTCAATAAAAACGAAGGAAATCTTACAAATAAACATACAATAATGCCATACCAGACATTCCTACAAAATGTGGAACAAAAATTTGTTCCGTTTGCTACATAATTAAAGCTGGGGTATGCTATTTCCCAAGATACACCAAAGATGAAAAAAATGGCGAAATTTAAAATGAAAAGAAAACAATAGGAATGCAATTTTTCTACATCCTAGTAGGCAGTATGACCTCCGCGGGCATTAATCACAGCATTACAACACCTTTTCATACTCTGGACCAGCCTGCATTGGGTGAACTGGGGAATATTCCCCCATTGCTCGACAAGAGCATTACCGAGCTCATTGCGGGTATTTGGTTGGTTAGGTCGGGCTGATATCGCTACCTGTAGTCTGTCCCAAGCATGTTCTATTGGATTTGAATCTGGAGAACGTGCAGGCCAATCCATTCTTTCGATTCCGTGATCCTCAAGGTAACTGCGGACTACACGAGCAATGTGTGGACGGGCATTATCTTTCATCAGAATAAAATTATCGCCCGCACGTTCCGCAAATGGTCTCACAAATCGATCGATTATCTCATCTCTATACCTAAGACCAGTGATGACACCTCCCGGAACCACAGATATCTGTACGTCCGTGTGTGCTGATCCCTCCTCACACCATCATAGAACCACCACCATAGCGGTCGTGTTCTAGCACATTCACGTCTGCAAACCTTTCGTTCGGCCTTCACCACACACGAACACTTCTGTCTAGAAAGTCCAGGCAATATCTCGCCTGATCGGTTAACAAAACATAAGCCCACTGGTCTAGAGTCCAATTACGGCGTTCACTGCACCAGTCTACAAGGATCCGACGATGATCTGCGGTTAAGGGAACACGCACCGCAGGTCTTCTAGCCCTCATACCCGCTGAGTCTGTTTCTCACTGTTTGGGTTGAAACGGTGACTCCCGTACCGATTCTCAGGTTTCTCTGGAGTGTTGTTGCATTAGCAGTTCGGTTTCGGGAGGCAGTCGGGATGACTTATTAGTCCTGTGCGGGTGTTGTAACACGTTTCCGACCACCAGTCGCCGGTTTGCACTACCCGCCTATATGTAACGATTCCATGCTCTTGATACAACGCTTTGACTCACTCCGAGATCTGCAGCCACCTGTCTTTGAGGACGACCCGCCTGGAGCTGACCGATTCCTCTGGCGAGCTCATCAGGACTTAGCTGCCGACGTCCTGGCATGTTTTTGCCACAATATCACTTACGTTATAGCGAACAAAGGAATAGACAAAAATGGCCCCTAACAACTCTAAACTAAAATGGACAAAATGATCATATGTATAAAATGTTTGAAAATTTACTAAGCCCCAGTTGAGCCAATCCCCACACATCAAAACCACTGCGAACTTGCCAAAAGCCTTAGATATCAATAGAGGACATCCATAAAGACATATCCATCACATTGATCACTTTAAAAAAATACACTAAATATACTCGTGATCCTTAGCAAATTTTTAGTCGTTTACATTAGTTAAGGACAATGGGGAAATTAGGAAATCTCGCCATAATTATAATTTAGTTTTGCGATTACTTTCATAGCATTAATTTTTAGCAAATATCAAAGCAATTAATTTTTTTCATCGCATCGTAATTAGAAGGGTATTTTACCTTCTGGTGACAAAACAATACAGTTCTCCGGCCTGAACTTGCAAATGGCAGGTCAGGCGCTTGGCAACTTTGTGCATTGGAGTTTTATGTATTAAAAGCATTCTGCGGTTTATCGTAATCCATAAAAGGCATTCGGTTTTACGTTATTTTGTTAATTATAATCCGCAATGGAGACCTACGATTGACAGTAACGTTAACCATACGCAGGGCACACTTATCAACCTTATAGCCAATGTCCGCCCTGTATTAGTTAACCAACGTTTTTCTAGCCGTGCGTTCATGTATACGGAATTAACTGCTTTTGTGACAGGACTGATAATGCATTTGAAGGAATCTAAATGACAAATTCGTCCGGGTCCGTCAAAAGACCGCGCAGACACTGTCCCATTGGATTTTGTGTTTGCACCGTATGACTAGCATGTTTGTCGTTTTCTAACAGAATCCGCAGCTGCGGGAACTTGACCCCGCCGTCCGCAGACCGCGATGCCCGACACCCGAGCCGTTAGGACCGAGACGTCGCGCTCCGCGCCGACCCAGAGTAACACCGGTTAGTAGGCATGAATGAAGTGTTTATCATAAAGCACGCATTAATGGGCACTGCGGTTATTTTTAGAATTTACAATTCACCTATTACACGGAGACGTGGTTAGATGCCACATCTTTAAGAATTATACTAAGTTAAAATATTTTGAATTGTTAGCTGGTTAACTGTGTAAAATGTCAACTAACAACAATTTTAACATTAATAGGCCACGGCAGCGACCACATCCGCCACCGCAACCACCGCCGCCCCCACCACCGCCACAGCCACCACCGCCACAGCCACCACCGCCACAGCCACCACCGCCCCAGCCACTGCCCCAGCCACCACCGATGCCGCCACCTCACCCACGCCACCCACCACCTCCACTCGCCTCAGTCATTCATCAACGTCATCACCGTCATCACCATCATCGCTATTCGATCATCACCCTTCTCCATCACCGGCAGCTTCGTCTTACAGTCCGCCATCAACACCAACGGCGTGAGTTGTCCACCGTTCTAATAGTGTATATCCGTTTATTGAAAAATCGCACCATGTTATAATTGTATGTGGATTTCAACGTCAATTCCATTGAGTTAAGATCCAATTTATTTTACGGATATCTATCGCGTTTGTTAACGAAGTTGGGATGGATACATCACTGTTGGGATTCCTCATCAATCAACGAATGATATCGCCACTAATCGCCTCACGATCTATTTTTTTCATCGGTTAGTTTCGCACTTAGTTAACACCGACGCCTGTCTACGTTTGCAGGAAGACCCCTGTAGCCGAAATAAAAGACGAACTCATCGCGAGCTACAGGGGTGTGTTCGACTTTATGAACGATATGTCGAGCGTCCTCTTCCATAAAGGTGCGTAGCGAGTTAACCGTTAGTACAAATGGTATATATGGCAACACGTAAACATTTTGTGACGCATTTTAAATCATTTTTGTTTACTTGCAATGAAAACCGCCATGTCCATAGCCATGTACTGATTTGTTTATTTTGTTCTTATAAACGGTTATGATTTTGTGACGAGATTTTTTTCTTGAAATTGTAGAAGGCAGTTCAGATTTTACGCCTGAATAGTTACCATTTATATGCGTGAGACAGTTGTGACGTGTCCGTCCTGAAATTTATCGGCCTCGATGAGAAAAGTTAGTGGTACATTGTTCCCGACATTATATTGTGTCTATGGTTTTAGGTTACGAGGACGCGGACGATGAGCTGTCGGAGGCCGTGACTGGTTTGCCCCAAGTCGAAGCTGACGACCTCCTTGCTTTGGGGCGCCAGATCACGGTCAACATCAACAACAGTGAGTATATTTTGTAATATTTGAGATATTTGAGATATACGTAGGCTTTCGAATACATTTTACACTGGAACGGCTGTTTGTAACTACACATAGACGATGATCTCATACTGTTGAAATATATCTTAAAACTCGAGTATGCCCATTGTGCCAACATTACATGCCAATTTATGTGTAGTTTCCTAATGTAGTAAAGTTACAGATACAAAGACTTATTTTCTGAAGTAAAACTGAAATTGCGTAACTGGGCTCCGCGACAATTGCCATCAAATTATAGATAGCGCAAATTTAATCAGTGTACCGGCGAATGTTACATTTTGAAGAACGATTGTTTTGCAGTGATGGAGAAGGCAAAGTCGGTACTGGACAGACTGATTCCTGAAAATATATCAAAGGTGTGTAGTACAAAATTTATTTTTAGTCTTCTCACCTGGATGCGTAACAAATTAATATAAAACATTGAGTCCCAATTTTTTTAGATGCGTCTTTGGTCTCAAAACTTTAGTGCTAGTTTGATTTTCAAGTAGAATAGACATCTTTAACAATCCTGCAGCCATTTTGATATCACTGTATACAATAAATAGATGATTTCCTGCCCATTCTAGGCTTTAATCATGTATAAACGTAGCGTGTAAGGAATCATGAAGTCGTCGCTAAACGCGCTTTTATCGCTGCAGAGATAGTGAGGCGACGTTATTATACCGAAAACAAGGGTCTATTGTGCAGGGGTCAAAAGACTAACGAAAACTTTGCTAATTCCAGGGCGAGGCCACTGTCCAGACCGACGCGGCGCCGACGACGGAAACTGCCATCAACACCACCGTCGT